>JAYMFW010167477.1:0-16915 GCA_036785005.1 Tubulanus punctatus
TTTCACTCTATAGGACGCAATTCAGGATTCGCCGTTGAGGACTCCCTAGTAACCGCCAGATTGTACGCTAAACAATTGATTGTTAAAAATCTTAGCGATACACCGACAAACAGAATAATAAAGACAGAACTTGAAAATACGCATTCAGACGCAAGAATCGCCGATTTTTTTGAATGCAGCGACTAAGATAGATTTCAATAATCATATTATTTCCTATCATTACGATTTGTAACATCTATCCGAATAAAGATCACCATGGCTATAGGTAATGAGGCGGGAAAAACAATTTTTGAATTTTCAAAAATTGTTTATCCGGTGACTCACTCATGAGCCACCTGACCTCATTACCTATATGCCATGGTATACTACTTGTATATTTAAAAGTTAAGAAATTTGACCAAGGATTTTTTTTTCACATTGAAAGACAAGGGTAACTTCAAGTGAGAGGCAGGGGTCAGGAGCTCCCCCCCTAGATCCGCCCCTGATTTCATACAGCAGAAGAAATCACTCTCAGGACTGGTGTACATGTTGTCTTTACCTTCGTGTTACCCTTATGATGTCAATTAGATATCATCGCGACTTTATGTATAAAAAACCACATCTACGAATCGAATAATTGAAATAGACTTACAATGCCTTGTGCATAATGACGCTGAAGGTTCTTTCAAAAGAATTTTACAAAAAAATGTGCCCTTAAATAAAGTCTACGTTATGCCCTTCCAAAATAATTTTTCGTAACAATGCGCCCTTTCAAAAGCATTCTACGCTGATAAGAAAACTGAAAAACCATCTTACCAGCCTAGCTTCGATCCCGGGCCTGCGTCACGAATCCGCGGGACTCCGTAACTAGATGCCCCATGGAGGACTTGTTACGAAGGATCGTTTAAACTTTGAATACCCAAGTTCAAGTATTGTGCTATTGTTGTCGTGTTCACAAGCGTGAGCGAAGTTAATCCCTATTTTGTGTCGGAAATATACGAGGTTTCTGGACATTTTAGACCCCTTACGGGAGCGATTATAAAAAATC
Organism: Tubulanus punctatus; assembly: GCA_036785005.1. Taxonomy (NCBI): domain Eukaryota; kingdom Metazoa; phylum Nemertea; class Palaeonemertea; order Tubulaniformes; family Tubulanidae; genus Tubulanus; species Tubulanus punctatus. The sequence continues at coordinate 1,028 of JAYMFW010167477.1, forward strand.
GGTTCCATTTAATCGATGTGTATCGATGTGATTTAAGTATTTGGGAGGTTTCAAGTAAATCCGTTCAGAAATGACGGAGGACTATGACTTTTGGAGGTTTTCTGTTTGAAAACTCGCCAAAAACTACGTTTTTGGACATTTCAGACCCCTCTGTAGCCCAAACGGCTGCGAGTTTCAAAAATACCTTAGCTGTGGCGATGACAATTGATATGATGTAGGAATATATGAAGTTTCAATTAAATCCATGAAGAAATAAAGGAGGACTATGACTTTTGGAGGTTTTTGGACGTGTTTGAAAGCCCGTATAATAATTAACACGCCAATAATAATAGAGTTTCTGCCGAAAGCAGAAACTGTACTAATCATGGCAATAACAATAGAGTTTTCTGCTGAAAAGCAGGAAACTCTAATTACAAGTCACAATATTTCCATATTGACTAATTCACTACAAACATTCGATATTGATATCCATATTATTTTTCTAATATCAATATCAGGACCTAGATTTTCTGCCACAGGGTGAAAATTATAATCCGGATAGGCATACTGGTAACCATTTTGTCATATAAAAGTATTAAAAATTGAAATTCTAAATAACGTGCCCCTACTCATTATCGATCACAGGCCCACATTACAATCATCCAATGACTTATCTCTGTCGTACGTGGGTATTGGTGTGATAGTAGAGATAAACTCGGAATTTGACTAGTGCACTTAATCCCTGTATTTTGTCACCAGGTATAATGCCATTTTTAATAACGAAGTTCTCTCACACTGCCCATGTCCATGTACTGGTACCAGTTACAGTAACAAGATCAAAATCCCCCGGTGATATCAAATAGGTCATAAGAAAGTTAGCTACTCTGATTCAAACCTGTGTAGGCTCTATCAGTTGATAACACATTGTTAAAGTTTAGTAATTCAGAAGATAACAGGCGGTTCAACGTTCATTCCATCGATGTATATCGATATGATTTAGGTATATGTGAAGTTTCAAGTAAATCCGTTAAGAAATGAAGGAGGACTATGTTTTATGGAGGTTTTCTGTTCGAAAACACGCCAAAAACGACGTTTTTTTACATTTCAGACCCGTCTGTAGCCCAAACGGCTGCAAGTATCAAAAATTCATTAGCTGTGACGCTGGGTATCAATATGATTTAGTTTTATGTGATGTTGCAAGGAAATTCGTTTAGAAATAAAGGAGGACTATGTCTTTTGGAGATTTTTCGGTTTGAAAGTCCGTAGAATAATAAACCCGACAATGATAATAGAGTTTCTGTCGAAAAGCAGAAATTCTGACAAGTCTCTTGTATTTAGAAATGGCATTCTAAATATTTATCAATAGTTAATAGAATATAGACCGGACATAGAGAGAGAGACAGAGAGAGAGCGAGACAGAGAGAGAGAGGCCTATTCTAAATACGGGTGCATACGAGTTAAACAATAAACACCTCCGGTTCTCTCGCGTATCACGGCCATTTCAAATAGGTTACATGAGACATAATCATCTGTAAATCTAATGGCAATTCATCTTTCTTAATATTTTCCATCAATTTAAAATGATGATGATATTTTTTAATGCTTTCGACACATCTCATTACTGCCACGTTTAATTCATCTTTTATATATCTAGTTTTAAGGTAGTTCAATTAACCATAATTCCGAACCAATAGAAAAATCTTAACCTAACCTAACCCGACCAAGAGAACCCCCCTAATTATAAATATACTTAACCTAGCCCTAGATTTGAGTTCCTAAGACTCTGAATCGGTGATACCCAGAGTGTAGAGATGAATTTCTGAAGATAAGGATACTGATTCCATCCCTGGGGTGCCTACGAGTGTAGAGATGAGTTTCCGATCCGTGGTCCGATGCCTCCGATCTCTCCAGCCGACGGTCGGCGCGCAACCCCTTTTATACCCCACGGCCTCTTCAGATTTTCTTATTCCCCCGCTAGTTTTTCTATGTATCATCTCTTTTTGACCAACTAAGTAACACCCCAGATATCACCAGACTCAACATTACGTATCCCTCTATATACAGTACCGCCACCTACTTAAGGTAGAGGCTTAATTTTTAGGTTCATAACTCTACGTATTCTATAATTACAAAATGATCTTTACTACACAATATTCTAGCTGCTAATTGTATTTATGACCCCGAATTTATTCATCTTGAATAAAATCGTTTTCTTGGTCGTTTTAATAATTTTTTATATAATAGTTTCTGGTTCTGTTATGGTTTTTGTCCAAGTCGAGACGTCATGATCTAGGCGGGGGTCACCTTTTCCTTAACCAGTAAGTATCTCACGCTCCTCTTACCTGCGTAGTTCTTCATCTTAATGTTCAAGTTTCTTGACAATTTAAAATTCTTTCGTACCATGAATGAGGGTGTGTTATGAAGATCTTGACAACTTAAAATTACTTTACAGTGATTTTACCATGTTTTCCCCCATTATATGATTTTCCCAGATGTTTCTGCGCCCAAGTTGTTTTGATGAACAGCTGAATTTGTATTAAAGTTTCTGCCGATGTTATAAGATCTCCGGCAAATCTTCATCTGCACATACGACATACAGCCGTACCGTTACTTGACTATTAAAATAGATATTTGACCGAAAACCTCAAGTTTTAATATCCTTAAAATCCCCTCATGGCACATGTTCTGATCGACTGTTCGAGATATTGCGATAGTAGGAGAAGATGTTCTGACAGCTACCGCAGTGCCACCTTCATCCTAAGACAACCGGCAGAATACAACATCCCGCGGCACAAATCCACACCGCCAATTTTGCTGATAAAAATCCGAGCAGAGAAGTTTTTGAACCGGGAAAACGTCATTACAAACAATCGACTAGGGCACGATTCTATCCGGGACGAAATGCGTCGTGTGAACAGAACTACTGTCCATAAAACGAAACTGTGTATTGAATTTGTGCAGGGACAAACACGTGATTGCACTTAATATGAGTCCAACATTAGCCTTTACTTGTCAAGACCATTTCTTATAGAACACGAGTTATAAAAAGTAAGGTCGATAGCACCAGTTCCGTGCGTTAAACTGGTTTAAAGTTCAGCTTAGGCAAAAAATTATCGATGTCTCGTCTTTGAAAATGATGAAAATAGATTCCCATATTATCGTTATTGATGTGAATTATATACTCAGTTTATTGTTTACGGACGCAATGCCGTCATCATTATACGTGCTTTTCATAAAATTAGTTCTCAAAAATACTTCCTCGTTTCTATATAAATTTCAAAAACCCCTCCTGAACACAATAACACGCCGAATAGCTTTTCACGTCGACTGTATCTAGCTATAGAAACGAACTTTAGTAATGTGAATATTGTGTGCTTCTAAATTCAGGATGAACGGAAGCAGCTTTTGTCAATAAAACCATAAAACATTGTCGTATTTTCGACCGCAGTCCATTTAGTTGCCTGGGCGCCGGGTGCTATGATGAAACCTGGACGATATTTTACCGTTTTGGTTCTTCTGTCACTTTGTGGATTATACTCATTGGCGGCAGGTAAAGTTTTGTATTTAGTTTCTAGAATTTTTATAATATTTTGCGATGTTTACCCACTGTATTAAAATGAAAATTTAATTGAGAGTTGAAGAGGATTACCCAACGTAATGCTGTTAAAAAGAGCAGGGTCAATATCTTGATTATCAGTAAGTGTTATCACTAATAAGCTCATCAATCAAAATCTATATTGAAAATGGCAAATTAAATGCATTTGAGAGAAATAGACAATATATTATGTCAGAGTTCTTCACTCAGCTTAAAACCTGAAACGAGTCACAGAAAAACTTGTTCTCACCTACCACGAGTGGAAAACTCAATTTCTCCTCTTGTTCGACCTATTTAATCACAATTTTATCGATTTTGTTACAATCACTTGGCAGTTTTGCACGATGTATACAGAACAACATTTGTTTACAAAACAGAATGTAAAACTCCGCTATGAAATTTACTTATTTCGTTACCTTTATATCTAGCACGGACGAGTCCACATTTGTGAATGAAGGCGTAGTACAAAATGACACAATCGGAAATTTTAAGGGTAGGAAGGAAGTGCAGATGTCTGAAAACTTGAAATTTAATCGCATTTAAGCCGGGTGCACACTAGAGCTATCAGCTCGGTCGTTGGCTCAGCCGATAGCCAAGTGTGCGCTGAATTTGCGTGAGGTTTTTACCTCGTGAGGCAAAAATCTGATAGTGTGTGCGCTCTGTGAGCTATCAGCTCAGCTGATACTTCACACAATTTTCCAACGGAGCAATAGAATACATCCCCGCGGTCACATGAATACATCCACGTGGTCACATTTCAGCCAGTCACGTGATAATGGAATGACACATAAGCTATTGGCTCAGCTGATAGCTCATAATTTGCGTCGAAGCTGAAATTCACTCGAGGAAATTACCTCAGCTGATAGCTCTAGTGTGCGCCCGGCTTGGAGCCATTTTTCTGCATTTTAAGATGAAGATTCTGTATCTTTTTATACCATTGTTGCTATATTGAGCCTCAAAATTGTGAAAGGAACGCCCCTGTCCGGTGAATATTTGGTAATATGACAGAAAATGACCGAATCAAATCACGTATTAATAATTAACCACAAGACGGTAGTAATATATTTTCGCAAGGTGTTTCTCCCACTACACATGTTATAATTGGGGGAGAAAGATATATATAGATTTATATTTTAAGATTTTGGTGCTTATCCACTTGTTTATTTTTGTGGCAATATACTCACTTATCCCCTCAATTAATGGACATTGAGGCAATCGCGCTAGTGATGCGAATAATCATATCAAGGATGATCTTGTTTTAGAACCTAGTTTCAAGGTTTGTAGGATCTTTAGAGTATATTAGCTGAGAATCAATGGTTCGAAATATTCTCGACAATTTTGAAAAACGTTTCAAAATTGTCTATTGAGCATCATTACCTATCTTTATTCGGACAAATGTTACAAATCTTATAGATAGGAAACAGTGTTCTTCTCGATTGTATAATCTATTATAGTGGCTGCATTAAACTGTATATGGACCATTTCGAAATTTGAACTTTGCCGTTTTCCTGGAGCCCACATTTTAGAAATATTTCAGTCTAAATACTTATATAGTGATGATATAACGCTAAAAAAAGTGTAGGCAGATGCATAACCTAGAATAATTACGCGCACTGGTTCCTTTGTGATATAAAGTGTGACGAATGCCTAAAATTGAGCATACAGTCATCCACTTATGCTTGGTAATGGATATATCAATTGCATGGACAAACGACGATGTGAAACCCATGCGAGACACGTGTTTAACTTGCATTTTACGCACGGGTTTTACATATAAAAGCCCATGACGTTTTTACTGGCCCTCATTCATCATTGATATCTTCTTAAAAGCGCGGTCTATTTGATCATTTAGTTCCTAAAAAAATATTGATTTAATTCCTAGATTATTATGAAAAACGATGTTTAATTAGTATTAAAACAAAAATCTAATATGGTGAAAAACATTAGTTAGACTTTTTGTGAGTTTGAATTTCGTGGTATTGGTTCCTGTATTTCTAGATGCTTTCGTTATGTGTCATATAAAAAAGCTTATAATGCTTTCACACGTTTAAGGCTCTCATCAAACCCTCTCCTCATAGATAATGGTAGATATAGTAACATTCCATGTGTACAAAGATTATGCAAACATGGTAAAAACATAATTACACTCTAATGGATTGTACGAGATGGTCAACAATAAAGATTTTTTAAACATAAGGAGGTCGGGCCGGATTAGTAATATAAACTAATTGTGAGTTCACCAGTTATACCAATGAACATGGCCGTTTTATAAGTCAGGGGATTGTGAACTTGTGGGCTGTTAAGCAATCATATGTTCCATAATTGTTGTACTATTTGAAATTTAACAATCAGTATCTATTATTATAAAATGACGTTAATAAATTGAGTTATCCTAAATCGATTACATAATTCAGACATAATGTAACCGGTCTTGCCAATGTTGAAATAAATTCTAAACTTGCCAGACTTTTGGGTTGGAAAAATATGATTGCCTATGATATTTGTGTACTTGATGAAAATAATAGATATTTTAAATATCAGACATATATTTCGAACCATTTGAAAATGTATTCGTTTATTCGAATATAATTCAACCCCAAATAGTCGTGGACAGTTCTGTGCCTTTGCTTTAAGTTTTTTCCAATTAAAGTATTATACCAAATAGACCTTATACATGAGGTACGATCACGTTCAGTATTCACCTATTCGTCGAACTGGAACTGAAAAAAATTGACGTCCATATAAGGACCGACAGAGGACAAGAGGGACAATTTCATCGAGGATGACTAATGGTACAACTTCACTATAGGAAGAAAACATGATAGTTCAATACACACCGAGGAAATACGATGACTTTCAAATCGGAAACGGTTTAGCTGTTTTTGTATGAGGATAAGAGAAAAATTGAAGAAAATTTCACACGATTTCAAATATAATCTCGTTTGAGCCTCATTTGGTAAACAAGCACTTAAGTTAAAAAAAACATCAAGTACCGGGGAGGGGCGGGTATATAGCACAGTATGAGGGTTCGCCAACATATCCACAGAAGATGTTTTGGTCGACACCTTCATGCTGGAATGGCATATTCAATAGACTATCGGGGATACTTGAAAACATGAAAAGTCTTTCAAGGTTTTCGGGGACATATCTGTTACCCGGGCGATCTAAAAAAGGCCATATGCGATGCCAAAGCCAAAATACAGTCATCGTAATACACCTGATTATATAACACAGAATCGTGTTCGCGTGCCCAAGCGTTCCCCGAACACGGCTCACGCTACACTGATAAATGGAAAGCCAAGTCGAACCGTAAAACGTATAATTTTCTTGAGCCGTATGATTGCAACATTAAAGCAATCTAAATTCCAAAGCTGCAGAATTATCAGTTGTTCACGGAAAAATTGTTTACATTCACTTTTAGCCCTGGGATGCTGAAACGTAGAAGTGGCTTTGAAACACCTTGATTTGTGCCAAACATCGTAGAATAATTTACCATAACTAAGAATGTAATTCAGATAAATATTCCCCGAGTGATTTATACAACGCCGGTCCATACACTAAAATTTTACCTTCCATATCTCCCAAAATGTCGGTAGAACAACAAATTTAGTATTCGACAAATACCACAATCCTTTGTCTTAACCTCTGTAAATTTAACGAAATTCGGCTTTGTCAAATTTGGAATGTTTAAGTCAATCCGTTAAAAAATTCATCAAAATTAAGGGGGTTTCGTTAATGCTTAATTTCTGAAACAATAAGCCATCGATTTTATTACTTGATAAAGTTGAGCCAACAATCGGATGAAATTCTATTCAGAGTACGTTACTTATTTTTTTTTGCACAATGTATAATCCATGTTTGATATATTCTTACAATTGAAAATATATTGTCCAAAGTATGACTGCTTAAAATATACGGATTGTTTTCCTACATGAACAGGGTTTTTCGTTGAAAGACAAGAGGCCGGACGATTTCTATTCTCATTTAATTTTTAGGTTTATAATTGAAATATCGTTTAGCTGTAATTTAACTGCAGATTTGGCCGTGCCATATGGAATCTGTTTTTATTTATGTTACAGTCCAAACTAATGATTTTTGTCATCGCATTATTTATCCATGATAGTTTACATTTACTGTGTATAAAATATCAAAGCTGTGAAAATTCCGTACTTATATATTACAGCCAACACATAAACTAGCATTCAAATCTGAAAAATTGCAAATAAATCTGACCCTTTTGCACCCCGCACGCAGTTAATGGCCATTGAAAAAGGTATTTAGTCATTTTTTTCTATTTCCTTAGGGCAACTGGTTAAAATTGTACGCATAATTGTCATTTCTCTGTGAAAGTCTAACGTGTTTTGATTCTGTCATCAATTCTTCTGGATACAGAGAGGAGAGATCACACAGAAAGTAGAAAAAACTTTGTAGCGATCTTTCGCCCACTACACATACAGCAAAAGCACAAATTAGCATTCAAATCTGAGCAATTACAAATGAATCAGACATATTGCGTCCTACGAGAAGTATTTGGCCATAGAAAAATGTTTGTAGCAAATTTCACTATTTCTTAATAACTGAACACCATACATTGAGACCCCATCCTGACTATGAATTAATCTCACAACTTCGAATATTCGAAATAACGATGCTGTGACTGAGCAGAAAACTATTTTAAACTTTAGCTTCCTCGTTGATGAATTAATTGTTGATTTCGTTTTTTTTTGTATACCCACCATTCAAAACAAATGTGTCCATTGAAACATTAAATACAATTTTTCCGAAAATTTGTTAATCGATCACAAGCGATCAAAAGCACAATTATGAAGGGATTAACGAATAGGCCTTCCTAGTACATGTATTTGCCGACAAATTGAGTAGTTGAGCAGATCAACTAATCTGCAATAAACGGAAACAAAATAATATCACTAACATTCTACAACGATAACAAGTGTAATGATCATTTCTGCTGCCATTCCGGTTTCAATACACGAACAAAAATGGTTCGTTATCAAAATTATGCGTATTTTCAAAACCTAGAGAGATATCACTTATTACATGTTTTAGAAAGTTTATCAAACTAAAAATATATTCCAGGTAATGATACGGTTTCAAATCGCAAGTAATCATTTGCTAACTAAACGAGTAAGTTGAGAACCCTGATATATGATATATTGATATATGATATATTTATTTTCAAATGAAAGTTTACAGCATTATGAATTGAAAAACAGAATACAGTAAATTAAAATTTGGAGGGTGCTGTGTAAGCAAAAAGCTTAATGAAAACAGTGAAACCGTTTTGTTACAGCCCCTCGGGGAGGTATGAAAATATGAAAAGGGAAAGGAAAAAATAGGAGAAACACAAAAATAGAAACATACAACGATCAAAAATGGAACACAAGAGTAGTTTATGACGTAATTATATCCAAATAGGTACCCAAATTACACAACTGAGTGACGATTCCAGCGGAATAAACAGTTTTTTTTAGAAAGTGAAACTGGAAATAAGTAGAGATTTATCGAAAAGATGATAATGAACAGTCTTAAGATTTAATGCTGGCTTGCGGTGATTCTAATAACTAGGATTATTTGCGAAAGTTCAGGGAGTTTGAAAAGACAAATGGACACATATTATTGTTTTCGACAATTTGATTCAATGATAATAAAACTAGAAGACGGGATTATTGCAACTAAAAAAAACAAAATAATTCATTTGATTGTAGAGAAATATCGTAAATTTCTTGACGATTTAGAAAGAAAAACTCAATATAGTTGAATGTCTGCACATACATGTGCATTGAATACATGTCAATACAGCCGTGACCTAGAAATATATCGCTATGTTGATATCTACACAGTTTACTACATAAACTAGAGCGATGATTGTTCATTTTTAAAGATTGTTTGCAGGGAATTAAAAAAAAAACAAACATCAGTAGATGACCAAATTTTGAGGCATTGATTCTTCACAAGTGACTGATTTATAGCATATTTTCCATGCTTAGTGAGTTGCCCAATATTTCTCTCACAGGATAAAGATTTGTTAAATCGACAAAAATATGAAATTGAAATAATAATTGACGAATTTACAAAAATTGGACAAACAATGATAGTCCACTGGTATGAATGGCGAGCCTCCTCTAGTCAATGATAACTTCAAGGTATAACAGTTCGGTGGTTACCAGGTAATGTTTGGATTGCCATGACAGTTTGGATTGTTTGTCAGTGCGCATCCGTCATCTATCGAGTTACTGAAGTGTTCTATTTGCGCATCGCGACGTTCGATTTCCCCCGAAACGATCGCTTTGGTCTCGTGGGTGGTTAAGAGCGTGAGTCAGAAGTCACACTTCTAGAATGCCGTATAGTGTTTTTGAATAGCGCGTAGTCCTTCCATTCTAGTTATTTTCCAAGGGCTGATCCACAGAGTTGAACAATGTTTGGCAAACGTGAATTATCATGCGTCATGACGATTAGGAAACTAACAAGGGGGGGGGGGGTTGTCCGAACGCCTCCTGCGTACGGGCCTGCAATACCACACAATAAATGGATGGTATTTATTTTTAAATATATTGGATAAAAGGAGGTTAAATTGAGGTGGTACACTAGCAATTCTCGGAAGAACGCAAGCGCTTTCTAGGCACTTATTTTGAAGCACTACGTCGTAAAGCCATCGCTGAAGCGTTAAACTTATCAAAAAGCGTTCAAGCTAGACTAATTTTCTGACTCAGTATTTCAAAATTTGAATTTAGAATCTAAATCTCTAACTGACATAGAAGGAGGGGTTATCCGGTGTGTAAGTGCATCTGACCCGGTATTAACTGATAAGTGATACCTAACTCATCGGTATCATTTGAACAAAAGTAAGCCAGCTACACTGCACAATAAAACCAATTTCGAAAAGCAATTCATTAATAAAATAGTCAAGCCGAAAATTTGTACACTTGTGTAGATTGCATAATTAGATACCCAGTAAAAATTTCCAATAAATCTAATGTAAATTATGAATTTCATAAATTTTAAGATAAAACCCAATTTCGCTAATAAATGAAAAATCATCTCTTATCTCAGATTTTAAATCTATCCAGCTATGATTTCATAAACCACAATGGGTAACAAATAAAAAGGTTTTACAAACTGCAGAAATTTTCATTGAGTGTGATTGCAATAAAATGAGTGAGCTATATGTGCAGTTATAATCATCAAAACCAAACCACTTTTAGTATACCGTACTCACTATACTTCGTTGAAAGCACAGACATCATCGTGTCATCTTATATTGGCTGAGTATAGGTCATCACTCATGTAGTGTTTTACTGTAGGTACAGCATAGCAGCAGTTGACCTCTTTCTGTGAAACAAACTTTCAACCTACAAAATTAGGTCCCCACAATGTTGTGGAAATAGTAAACCCAACATTTGAGCAATGATGAACTAAATATAAGAACATTGGAGCAACATTTATTCAATGTTAGACTTTTTGACAAATATTCCTACAACGTTTTCATAACATCCTCTTTTTGCTAGGTGATCCAATAATCCACAAAAAAAACTCCGATCAAAGTATCCTTCCAATTTTATCCTTGATAACTACATACCAGAAAAAGTATATACAGAAACTATAAAAATGTATTATATACAAAGCTAAATTACAAATTGTGACATAAAAATTTAGGAAAAATAATTCTTGACAATACATTTTTCAAATAGGTTATTATCTAAAATCTATATTCAACATGTAAACTGGAAAAATTAAATCATTTATACAATTTAACTAATTAAACTTAAGGCTTGTTATAACGCCACTGCTTATTTCTAAACTATAATATATTGTTTTCAAACATATGTGTACATTCTCTTTTAAAGTACTTTACAGTATATTTTCAAATAGCTCTCAGTTTGAAAAGTTTCAATTCAATACTTGTTGTACGGGGAACATATTCTCTAAAAGACATCTATATACTTGATGAAATTGATTAAATTTGGGTAGCTACACTACTGGGAAATTATTTGCTCATATTTTATATTCAAAGGCTCCATAATCGCAGATTCGAGTGGATATTTTGAATGAAACTGCCGCTAATTTTCATTGACGCAATACACATATGTGTCAGCTGCTTCAAAACGGAACAGTATATTGTTTAAGATGTAGTAGTGTTCATACTCATATTCCTTGGAACAAAATGTTAGAATTTACGGCACCTTTTTTGAGAATGTGAATTCTTCAGTTCAGTTCAGTTCAGTTCAGTTGTTTTTGCATATAATAACCGTCCTGGGTTTTCGGCAAATATAATCTACAGATGAACCTATATGTGTGCGCATGTTGTTATAGTTGAACGTATCTACCGGCATTTCAAATAGTCCATATCATAATACAGTTTAATTCGATTCCATAACGATCGACGAAAATATGTACTTTAGAAGAAAAAAAAATGTTAATCCACGTATAGCAAAATAATCCCGGGAGTTCATTTGAAGTAGTAAGTATCATAACCACTGGTTTTCCAGTGGTTATCCAAACGATTTCTATAAGTTAAACCAGAGTCTGCACTAACAACACATGCTCCGGTAACGCATTTGTATTTTTACCACACGACTACTGAAAAAGTTCTGACGTGAATTCGTTCTTGCTTTCGTAACTAGCAACTTATAGCTCTGTCAACGACGGCGATTATTGTAAATTCTACTAAAGAAATTCTCAGTTACCGAATAATGTCCATAGGTAAAATTGTATGCTTCGATCAGATCTCCTCTTATTCGTTGGACGAACAAGCTTGTTAAGTTCAAATACTCTGGACGCTCCCAAGGAGAGTTCATGACGGACGTAACTTCTGACTCGTGAGTTCAAGGTTTTCCCAACACTGACATATCTGTTTCGTGGTTATTTGTGAGGTTCCCAACTTTTCAGCTACACTTTCTTTTTCTGAAAAAAAGGAAAATGCATAAAATAAATGAGATTGAAGAAAAAATTATTGTTAGATAAACACTGTTGTGCATACGTTATAACTTTAATTTAACCAAGAAGTTGGATGATTTTGGGTGGCTGCAAAACGAAATAATCGTTTTTTGTCATTAGCCTAGTGGATCATTCCGTGTCAGATCATCCAGTGGTGTCCACCACTACATCTCAGATTTTCATGAAATTTAGTATATGTGATCGGCAATTAAGATATGGATATCCTGAAAATTTCGTCTTGATATCTCCATTGGTTCGGATTTAATTTTACATCAAAGGTACTCCCTAAAATTTGGCTAAGTCCCAAAATACCTTGCAAGGGTTTTTAACCCCTCTAAATATTTTATATGCTCTTTAGGGAGGCTTTTAGACAATTATTCCTGGAGAATCATTACCAGGCTCTGGGGAATAGGTCTCAAAACACATGTGGGTGTCCCCAAGAAATTTATCCAGGATATCCTTAACTTACATAATTGCTGGTCACAAATTTCATGAAAAATCTGAGATGTAGTTGTGGAAAAATCTGGATTATTGGACACCGAATGACCCTAATTTTAGTTGCATCAGACATTAGCTGGGCCATTTGGCTATGGCTAACTCATGAATGGTCAATGGTGCCACTAGGCTTATCATGAAAAGTTTTTGAGAACTGCAGTGCTTAATCCCAACACATTTTTATAGCACGAATAAGAGTAGGAATAAATTAAATTGGAATTGAATGATTAAGTGATGATATCTTCGGCCTATATTTCTTGTACAGAATTCTTATCTGATGCTCAAAAGAGAATGAAATATTACATAATAATATATACTTACGAGATTGGAGACAATATGATTTGTTAATGCCAGATGAATGTCGATTTTTACGAATTTTGTGCACAAAGACCTCCTCTCTGGATTTGGCGCTCCACCGGAAATACTGGTCATACTAAATACTGAGCTTAACCAACATTTTTGGTTGACCCCTGCCAGTTACTGTGGAAGATATATGTATGATTGTGAGCATGCTAAAACCTATAGTCAGGTAGAATGATGTTAGTCAGATACAAAAAACAGCCGTCTCATGATATAAAATCGAACCTTTTTATAACCTCTTTATAACGCCAACAAATGTGCCCCTATAAAGAGATTGGCATCCCAGCGAGGTTAATGTTTAATTGATTTGGAAATAGAGACGTCAAGGCTGAAATTCATATATTTTGATGACGTTATACGTAGTTAGATGCTGTCAGGTTTTAGAGAATCACAGCCAAAACATACGTTTGCGTGCAGCTGTTAAATAGCATGAATCAGTCTCAAGACGAGTCGGTATAATATGGATGGCGTCATAACAAGGTTTGACTGTAGTTTAAAAACATACTGAAACCAAAATTAGTGTTTTAGCCTGACATTCGATTCAATCATCGTTCAGGAGTTGCAAGTGGGCCTTACAACTCGACTCAACTTAGGAATATTGTTACAACCTAGCTGCACATTTCGACTCAATAGCATTGTGGTATTGAGTTTGTACTAACATGATAATTTTAGATTTTTGGTGGATATATCAACTGTTCTTCAAGGCAAGCTTTTTATGGTTTAAGATGTTTCAAAATGATTGCATAATATGCCTGCATAATACACATGTTAGTGCCTATGATCAGACTGTATTTTAAAAAATAAAATTAGGAGCTATGTGTATTTTAAGAATGTTTAACCCCAACATGCAGGGGTTGATTGAGTTTCGTCCTCGTCTCTTTCAATGTGAAAAAAAATTCATGTTCAAATTTCTTCACTTTTAGATATACAATATAGGTCTAGATGATGTGAAAATTGCACCATTTACGGTTACATTTTTCGATGTAGATCCTCCAGCTAGCGGCTCATTGTTAGTGTGCCCTAAAATTTTCACTTGGACCCCTACCTTTGTAAAACCTAGGACCGCACCTGTCATCATGTAGACTATTGTTTATTTAGTCAGATATACGGACTTTAATAAAAAATAGTAAACAAATTTTAACACCAACATAGGGACAAATGGAAATGTATCGTAACGACATAAGCAGTGAGTTTTATGCTTATTGTTAGTCAATTAATGTATGCACATTTTGCGTTCATGGAAATAGAGGCGTAAGGTGTGACACTGGAATTAGAGGTTGGTGTTAACAGAACATACAGAACTAAAACCAAATTTGGGGTTTTAGTCTGACATTTCATTCAATCAGCGTTCCAGTGTTGCACGTCGACTTAACTTTAATATTCACATGGCTCAGCACAGATCCATAGAAACGTAGGAAAATTGTCATATTTGCATGCCAACTCTCAAATTCTATAGACTGAAATACCGGGGAAATACATTTGAGAGCATTTCTGACCCTCTGCTGGGAGCATGCCTCTGGTACATAATGCAGACTTTCCCCACTAAAGTAATTCCACCCTCTTTATGACTGAATCCATGCCTGCTGCTTATTACCAGGGAAGAATTTTACATCTGAGCTGCACAACTTGGGCTCAATAGCATTATGGCATTAAGTAAGAATTTCAGGATTCTCATAGGTCCTTTTTTTCTGAAATACCATGACCTCATATCATCATGACATCTTTTACGACGGATATAGCACCATGGATTTTCACCACAAGTAGAAGTTTCTAAAGATTTTGTTTACGGATTGACCTATTCAAGCACAGTGTGCCACCAAAAATTATTTAAGAAATTGCTTAAAAGGCCAATTCTGAAATACAATGACTTTTCTATGACTTTAAAAAAAAAAAACCTTACTTTCCAGGATTTCCAGGCCTGGAATTCCAATTTTCATTTCCAAGACTCTTCCAGGATTCACCATAGAGAAAATTTTGGATTGATGGAAAATGAATTGTCATTAATTCAGTCACAAGCGCAATAAACAGGGCAAGCTTTTTATGCTATAGAATGTTTCAAAACAATTACATTATATGGCTTACCATGTGTGATATTTTTTCATCTACTCTTTCGTACAGGACACAGCTTCTTGGATTTGGCCGAAAAACTTTCTTCTTTCACTGTTTTCTCACAAAACATGTAAAAAACAGGCATAAATTCAACATGCGCTTGCATGGAATTAATTTCTCATAAATTGGGACATAACAAATATTGGGCCTATGATTATGGCATGGATATTCTGTCAAAGAGGAAACATCGTTTTTGACATGTCAAAATAGATAATTTTGATTCTTTGAAACAATGTTTTTTTCTGTGAAACACCATTTCGTTTCTTTGTAACACTTTTTGACGAGCGATTTGACGCGTCAAAATATATCGTGGATATTCTGTCAAAACTAATGCATCCGAGGAGAGGTCGTGGATTTTCTGTCAAAATACATTTCTCATTTGACGCGTCAAAATT
>JAYMFW010167699.1:0-16866 GCA_036785005.1 Tubulanus punctatus
GGTCAACATCCTCTTAAGTGCACTTTCTTGCGTCGTCGGCAGCAGAATAACATCACGAACGAGTTTTTGATGAACCCGAGCAGAAAAGCACTAAATAAAACCGCAGCCTTTAATCTTAAATCGTGCACATCTAAACACTACCATAGGAGCCCGCCCCAAATAACGATACAGGCATAACGGCCTATTTCATCGCGATCAGTTTCGTGTTATGACGGGATTTTTCGTTCATTGAAAATCTGCTGTACCACAGTATAGCGGTGCCACGTACTATAAATATAAACAGATCGATAAATACCCCGCCGCTGACGAGTTATTAATCCTCAAATATGCACAATAATTATAACCGATAACATTAGATATCCTTAAGGGATATGATGTCACCAGTCTGCGATATCAATAATCGTATAAACCATTGTAGTATACTATATATAATAGAAATCGTGCAGTCACGTGGGTACTTTATTGACCGTCATCGTATACTAAAGTCACTGAAATGATAAATGTCTTGTTACTGATGTTAAGGTTTTTTTTTCTATATAGGCAGATTCATCTGCAAAACCCTTTCTGTTACAACTGCTCCCGACCCTCACATTCTCAATAAAAAGTCGTCACTTTTTATTACCAAACCTAAATAGCCTTATCATATCCTTCCTTATATACTATTCCCATTTTTTCTTCTTGGGTGCATGCGTTAGCGGCCTTAAAGGCTTTGGGTGGCCCATAATGAAAAAGCCCTTTCCTGATTTCTTTTCACCGTTTCTCATTTATAATTTTTGTTCATCATTGTTACTTTTCTGTGTCATATTTTGATGTGGTTTCTTATGGAAATAAATTGAATTGAATTGAATTTAGGTACAGCTTGTTCTGGGTGTGGTAACATGCACAACATCGAATATTTTCAAGGAGTTCCAGATTTTTCAGGAAAGGACAAACAATACGTATGTTACAGATATAATTCGCTAAGCGTCCACAATTACATTATTTGTAAAAAATATTTTACTTAATTGTAGGTCGATACAAAAAAGCGATTGTAATTAAGTGTCTTTGGGAGTACATGTATTAACAGTTTTAAGAATAGGCAACTAAGCAACAAAGTAATGATAGATATGTTTGGGCTGACTGCGTGACGAAAAGTCTATGACAGGAAGTGAATGTTTACTGTCAACTGAACTGGCCCCCGATATAACCAATTTGAACTGTTACACCGAATTGATCCACTGAGCATGAATCATCATTCGGCCAATTCGTAAACGATTAATAAGCCTCGAACTGTACGCACTTATTGACATCTCAACCCTATTAAACATCCCACGCGGGTTACTCGAGAACTGCCCGAATTCTGATCTCCGATCGTCTTACAGAACATGGCACGCACTTTCTTTAGACCATTGAGGAAAATATAATTGGCCGAGATCCGGTATGAATTGGTCGTGGTTGAAATGCGGCGGGCCCCGACGTCTAAATCCGATTCGTTGCTTTGACGCGGAGAGAATTCGTGTCTCAGATTGTTCTCATCATAAAGGCGACTGTGAGATCGGATAAGCAATAGAAGTTATTGGCGTTCATTTCCTCTCCATCACACGGATTATCAGGCAGTAGATTGCCGACAAACATAATAAACCTAATACCAATCAGCTTTCATCCGCCACTCGCAACTCCATCAAGGTCTTTCCTCCCCATCAGCCTTTATTCACCCACTGTTCGCAGTGATCCCTTTGATGGCGAACTCGAGACAGGTTTTAACACGGGTCACAATGTACACGTATTGTGCTTACAATAGACGACGCGTCGGTATATGAAAACTTATTGTGTTTGGTAACAAAAATGACGCTATCAACACAAAAAATAAGGAACGGGTCACTTAAAAAACCGAACACCTATACGCCAGATACCTAAACACTTAAGGCATATTTTGAGTATACGGTGTCAATAAAAGAGCTAATTCCTAAAATGTTAATGCTAAGATGGAGGACAAGAAATTGATTAAGAAAAAGGTCAAACTATCGCCATCTTCCATGTTTATTTTCTCAAGTGCACTTTATTCGGAGCATGGTAAGGCAAGTACAGTACCCAAACACGAAAATCCATTTGATAAATCCGCACGGGTACCATACTTCAAAATGAGTACTTTTCCAATATATACGCAGTTAGGCTACTCAGAATTGGGTATGTCGCGATAAAAATATCTCTAATTTCTTCGGCTTAGGCAGAAACCGGAGTGGCAGTCTGCTGGGTACCGTATCGAATACAATAATTGATAGACATTGAATTGAATCTATATAAGTCCCTCTTCCACAGTGTGAACGTAGAGTATCTTTCCTAGAAAATCGATGTCATATTATAGGCTACTTCTAGTCAACTAGTATATTTTTTATCAATTTATTGAATTTTACCCCATCTACACTTAATTAACGATCAGAAGAAAAAAATAATCACCTTAAAGAAAACAGCACATTTGTGGCTGCATTTCATCCCAATAATGAATTAACAACCAATAAACGAACAGCAAAACAGATAATACGTGAATCTGTAACCATTGTTCAACTAAAATTGTGACAAATGAAGTCATTTGTGTAAGTTGTGTAAATATCTTTTACACACATCATTATCGTTGAATCTTGCTCGTTAAAATCATTCTGTAAACGAAAATTGTGTCTATAGTTTGCGTCGTCAGTTGATACTTCGTTAAACAACACAGAAATCTGTTCACCAAATTACGTACCATATTCCACCCATGACCTAATGCCTTTCAGTCGGAGATAACAATTATATATGGCAGACATTTGATTCCCATCGATGAGATGGAATCAACGAATGTCTGAAAGAATGTTACAAGGTAACGTCATTAACGGACACGACTGCGGCGCTCCCAGCACTCAATTTGTGGAACATTTTAGTGGACAGTGCGACCAGTTAAAAGCCATTAATCACAATAATGATGGTTTGCCATTAGACTAAATCAGTATCTATCGCAAAGTTGGCTTTAGTTCTCTAAATTGCATGTTTCGAGTAATTTTGTCCCCAATCATTTTTAATTAAGGTCAACATAGTAATCGCATCGCAAGTGAAATCCTCAAACCTTCAAAGTCAAATTTATAAACAACTATTACGATCCAAGTGTGGTAGTGGATTGTGCATAATTGTGTCTCCAAATAAGGATCTTTCTCTTTTCACTTGATTCTATTTACGATTTATACGAGTTGATCTTCATGAAGTTACTGAACAGAATTACGACAGTTTTTTCATTGATCAAAAAGAGTTTGAGCCAGTTATGTAGTTTGACCTTGGATAATTGTCCTTGGAGATTTGATCATACATCCACCCATATAATACAAAATTTAAACTGTAAAGTAAAGATTCCACAATCGAACAATTTTGAATTTAGTAAAATTCAAAAAAAGAGTTTATTATTCACAACTTTTCGACCGTATTGTAACGGTCATCATCAGGTACTGATTTACAAATTCAAAGAAAAGTAAAGATTGAAAAATAGGTCAAACATATGTTTAAACTGTTTACGCAGTGAAGAAGACAGTGATAAGAAAGTTATCGTCCAGCCTCAAGTTATATTCTATTACTTTCTGTTCATTTATAACTTTGAAAACAGCATTGTCTGCTTCTACTCATTCTTTAACAGAGATCTGTTATCGAGAAATTCTGATTCTGATTGGTAAAAATTTCTTTGATCCATTTTTTACCGGAAGGAAGTCCTCAAATCGGCTTAAATGTCGGTAACATCATCACTTCGTTAATCAGTAGTCGTATATATATATATAATTAGTGAAACATGTCTCAAGTGTAATCAATGGGATTCTTATCCATCAAGACGAAGAATAAGCCGTCTTAGACAATTCCTGCCTAACACCCCTGGAAACACCTCCGACAGTATAAGCATTTATCTTCATCCTTTCACACCTTTCGTTTGGTCGTCTCCGTCGACTCGGTTAGAACCAGCTCGAGACCTCAGTCCACTCAGTTATTCGAGATGGTATCTCCAAAATTCCATTCATAGGCACTTCAACACAATGGCAACTCTGGTCACGGTGAGACCTTTAACCGAGTTAACTGAGTGGGAAACGGAATCTTCTAACAAAAGGTGTTAAAAATCAACCTTTTGACTGTCAAAATAGTAGATGTATTAATACCCTCAGTCTTATATCGTCACAACAGTAGATGTATTAATAACTTCAGCCCCATCTCGTCTATAGTTTGTCGTGTAACCTAACTCATATTTAAATTCACCAAAATTGATGGTTAACAAAATAGTTTGGGCCACGCGCGAGCAATCGGTCGTTATGACGTTCACGAAAATTTGCATATGAAAAGTGGAGACGATCGACGTACATCAGAACAATGCGATCTGTGTCCTGTAAACCCAGCCAAACACACCGTCTGTATTGTCAATGTTTTATCTCACGGTAGATTGACTTTGCGATATCGGCATATAAATCTTTAGACCTTGACATTGGATCGAAGCTGAGGCAATGATCACGTGTCTCTATAACAGACGGATGGATTAGCAGACGTCAGTTTGGTAGATAGAACACGTGAGCTGTAGTCCGCGCTCGTGTCCATCCCTCAGACAACCAGATTCCTACGTCCGCTGAAGGTCATTAATCATGATAAAGGTCATTAAAAAAGATGTCACGTGGCTCCTTTCAGACCCATCAGGTGACGTCACCAGGATTCCAGGATCAAACAAATATTAAACATTCAATAGATCTCAACAATTATCTGTAATAAATCTAGAAATCCGTTTTTGCTCGATCAAATGAAAGTGAAATATTCAATAAATCTCCAACAATTATCTTTAATAAATCTTGTTCGAACAAGTCCAAATTTTTGTAGCACTTCATATCAACAACCAGTAGTGAAGGCATGTTCAAAGTTAGGATTTTGTCCAGGAGAAAACCTGAAACGACGAGTGGAAGACCGACGTTAACATTTGACAGTTTTACTATGATTTTATCGATTTGAAAAAGCGCTATGGGTTTCTCCCAGTACAAATTTTATAATCGGGGTAGACACCGCATTCCGAAATGAAAGTTGAATTTCGATGGACCCTGTCAATAAGAGTCTAGTTTGTATCGGGCGGCGTCTAAAAATGTCAACGATCGCTGTCTATTCACCGCGTGTCTCGGTGGTGTTATTTGTGGTGACGACAGATTCCAATATAAGATCGATTTCTCGTCTCATCTAGCTGATAATCAAAGACAGGTCAGGCAATTCGTAGAAATGTCATTACAGAGAAGTAATGGCCATGATGGTCCAGTACACACCTGATATTCTCTACCCTACGGGCTTTTGAAAGCTTCACGGATATCTCAGCGAAGCGATTTTCACGAGAAAATCCTTGATGATGAAAAAAATGAACACAAGAAGTTTTTCGCTGATTCGGATAATCGATTTTTACCAAACACAGGTTTTCTCTGGGATTGACACTTGAAAGACGCCACGTGCATAAGGTGATACAGTATCACCAATGATTTTAGTCAATATTTTAACAAAAGTCAAGCATTCTTTGGCCAAGTCGTCTTACAGTTTAATAGTTTCCACCAAAAATATTCTTAAACGACCATGATAGGCAAATTGGAAACCGATGTACCCAGCAGTTTGGCATTTTCACATAAGAAGTTTAACAGTAACAATATCATTAAACCACTATCTACATTATCTCATACCGAAATAGATTATTTTCTGTAGTTTTACAGTTTTGATGGAAATATCTGCAATAGGTCAACCTTCAATATGTATCAATTTTCAACTAATTGAAATATTTTCTTCCTGCGTGTTGATATAAACGATGATAAAATCAACAACGTGATCTTTCACAGAATCATCCCGCCATCACAAACTGGAAAACAAATACTTCCTGTCATTTCGTTTTTGTTTTCGTTTTTCACCAACAATAGCAATAAATTCATTTATACGCAACATTCATTGATAGAAAGCTCCATTGAAGATTCTCAGCAAACCTTTTTTTCTTCATCCACCTCATTTATCAAAATGTCTGCAACGTTTTCTTGGACACAAATACAGCGGATAATAGAATCAACGACACATCAATTGTGGTCACTTTTGGCTCGTTTTTCTTATGGCTTTCACTCTTCAATCATTTTAGATTGACGAAGACTGCCTATCTAAAACTTGTCAACAACCTCTTCACGCCACTGCCAAACACGACGAAACATTTTGCAGTCTGGATTTGAAATGCTCAAATCGGCATTTTAGTTACAGGCTGCTAAAAAAAGAAACGTTGACTCTTATTTCTAAATGAATCTTAGCTGCTTTCTCTTCAAGTTTTTGATTATTTGGCGATGTCTTGGAAGCTATCAATTATATCTCAAATCACCACCTAATATCAACCACACAAGTATGGCTTTGGAACATAGATATTTACTGATAATCATTGCCTTGAATCGGAAAATTATCCAACTTTACCAGCATCAAACGGATACAACTATCAGTAAGGGGCAATACTAATGTTTTTGTTTGTATAGTTGAGAATGAAGCATTCCAAGAATTGAGTATAGCAACGAAGATGTAAACAAATCATGTGTCTTTGATCTTAATGAGTGGTCACAAAACATGACACACTAGAGCCAGATGACAAATAAAAGAATAGGTCATGAATTACTGGAATGTAAACGAGACACATCGTTATAACATGCTAACACGCTAATAGTTTAGTGACCACAAATTGACCCGCAATTTGGTGTAACACACACCTCCCGCGCCAACTATCCCACCATATTTGTTTTCCAGGGTCCAGGGTCAATGATTTTCAGGTGCCGATTTGAAGAAGGCAAGGGGGGTCACATTAATATCGGTTAACGAGTGTTTGATAGAGTTTTGTATTGCTAGTGGAATCTGAGTACAATATACCCAATCGGTTCAATCCTGGAAAGAAGCGCATAATTTCTTGTAATAATAATAATAATAATAATCTTTTCACTAGTTTACATAAATAGTACAAATAGTTTATATGAATATACAATAATATTACGCGAGTGACTTGGTCACCAAGTCATTACTTGAGGAAAGAAAACTCGGTCCTGCTTGCAACAATTACCTCATCAGAATAAAGTACGTTCAAAATGAATCTTTTACAGTAGATTTAGGAGCACCTTCAGTTAGGACAGCAGCGATATTTTGTCATAAACGCCGGGACTTGGCAGTGCGAAAACAATTAAGTTGATCTCTGGCAAACTCTCAGAAATTCAGAATTCTATAAACCTTTCTGTGTCGTTACTGTCACTTCACGATTTTCGATTTAAAAACCACCGTTAGGGGCTTGGCCGTCGGATTAAGGATGCTGCCCGTGTGTTTCGACTGACAGACTAACAATGTATTGTTAGTTTTTCTTTATTCAGCGCCTATCCGGTAACATCGACGACGATACCACACGCTGCTTCTTCCTGAGACCATGATTCATAACCTCCAGTTTGACTTTGTCTTTTCCAGTGTTAAGAAGTTACACTATACATACAGGTAACCTTGACATAATGAGTCGCGATTCGGTTGATGGTAGTAAGTGGGTTACCGTCGAATCACTGGGGAACACGTGCTGAACGTTGAACAGACATTTCGTGTATTGAATAATTCATTAATAAAGGATCATTAGTATATCCCTGGAGGACGTCATCTTGAATTTACTCCAATTCAACATCCTTTTGATTTTTTCCTTATATATTTATATTCAACAATAAGTTGCAGTTTAATTGTTTTATTGAAATCACAACTATCGACGGTGCATAATCAGAATTTGGTTGAAATAATTTACTTTACTCAGAACCTGCGTATTACAATGAACTTGTCCCGGGCCAGATTCAAATTTAGATTATGGACAGAGAAAAGTACGTCCTAATGCATTTTCCCTTATGCACCTTCTCATTTGTTTAACTATATGATTCATTTCTTCTAAAAAAAGGTTGAATCAGTTATACACATAAGTTGCATTATGTCTGTCTCCAAGACCCAACGGAAGTATGTAACCAGGATTTCTGAAGGGGGGTTATTTGTCAAGAAAAAGGCCACATAATTTGCGAGCGAGGGGGGAACCAACGTTACCCAGCTCAAAAGGGCACATGTACTATGTAAGGGGCACATATTTTAGTCAAAAAGGGCACAGACTCTAACAGAGGAGATCACATATTTTGCACATATCATACCAAAAGCTCCTCAGAAAGGGTCACTTTATATTTCTAGCTGACCAAATCAAGGATCTCTTGTAGTTTTTTTTATTTAACAAAAAAAAATAACCTCCCCGAAAAAGGGCACTTGAAATTTTATGGGGGGGGGGGGGAAACGAAGAAGTCAGAATACGCTGTATTAGCTTGGGAAAGTCATTCATTAACCTGTAAAGGAAATGGAATATATGCAGGTTAGCCTTGAACGTTGAATACTGGTTTACATTGGAGATAAGTGGTAATGTGGGTTTTCGGGATTAGATTTTTTAACAATTGCACTCCTTACTTCTCAACTCACGACAATAATGACGGCAAAATGAACGTGCTTAAGACGTAGATTTTCTCCAAAAAGGTTGTTGTGTTTGTGGTCAAACCTAATGCTGTTAGTACTATCCATATTTTATCATTGATTGTATTCGATATAGAATATTAAACAATTTCAGTTGGTGTTTTTGCTTCTCTTGCTCGTTTATTCGGGCCTTGTTGAGCAGGGTGGCCACTTTTTACGATTTGGTTTTTTTCATGACTTTTCCAGGATTCCATACCAAATTTGGTCACTTGCTGGCACCATGAATTGGGCTTGCAAAAATTCACGGGCTATCATAAAGCATTCGACATTAAACCTTTTAAAAAATTACATGACTTTTCTACGATTTTAGGGATTTTTTACAAAATCCCATGACTTTTCGATGACTATTCGGCCGAAAAAAAATTTCCATGACTTTTCCAGGTGTTTCAGGTGGGAACGTGATATTAGATGTATCGACGTGGTGCCAAATGTATCTAATTTTGAAACGTTATAACTTTGAAGTAAAGACTACTTCAAGTTATAGCTAACCGTTCCCGTACCTGTTTCACATCTAGTGCGAAAAGTTCTCGTTGAAATTTCAGCACCAGCGGCGAAAACCAAATTAAATTTATCGCACTGATCACGAATTAATTTTCTCGACTCTCCTTAAAAAGAGCCACGAGGTTGGCATTTCCAATAGAAATTCTCAGCAATGTTGAAAGGCTGTCGAGATAATTGTTGAACTAATCAAACCTTGTTTAGATCTCGGATGGGAAGTGTGAAAAAAGTTCTCGAGGGTTTATCCCAGTCACATCGCTATCACTTCAGGTATTGGTCACTAATTCATTCGCTGATGAAAGTTCTATACTAAAACTAGATATCAAAAGTCTTTTTTATTTACAGTGTATTCAACTAATAAGCCTGTGGTTGCCCCCTGAGCTTCTGTCGTACAGATGTATCCTGCGAACGTCCCCTCCCTGTTTATCGGAGTACCCATAACATACCTTACATCCATACCAGACAAAAATCGATCAATCGATCGTTCAGTTATATCAGCGATTGATTATCATCGATAGATTTATTACCGATAAGTAGATTAGTGTCGGTAGACTATAAAAATCAACCACCGTATACAAATATGAATCCATCTCGATCAGACGACGCAGAAAGTATTTTCACGATTGAAAACCTGATTGCTGGAACCTCTGGAACTTCCATCAGCTGGAAACTGGAGCTATGTATTGTAGATAAACTACTTCATGTTTCTGGGAAGAAAGAGAAAGTGGCTGGGTTTTAAATGATAAAAATGTCACAAAATAGGATAATCTGCATACAAAAATGCCAAAGACACAGCGTGTTTCGGCACCACAAGAATATAAAAAGTCATTAATTAACAAATTGTTTGGTTCATATAGCTAAGCACCTTCGCTATCTACCGCTTGTCAATCGTTGTTGGAACATTTTTGGTGAACATCCACGATTTTTTTTTCCAAATATCAATTGTTACATAATTCTGGTGTCATTGATCCATCTACTTTTTCAACCGGTGAATCTTGTTCGTGTCATATCGATGTTTGGTACATATTCAATGTCATATCTGTATTCCGATTAGAGGTATCACTAACCAATCTATCTCAATACACTGTGATATGATGTGATACAGTGCGTGTCTCAGAGTATTACAACTGACGAAGATGGATCTGTACACTTCAAAAATAACCTCTCCAAAGTTTGTATTATTTTCAGTGTAATACGTCCCTAATCCATGTCAATATTTCACTTAAGTATTGACAGCTCTATCGGTGTCAGGAACATATCCAGCGACCTTTACACGAAGACGTCCGATCAGGGAGTGATTTCCATCTGAAAATCTATGACTGATGATCCAGGTGTTCATATTTTATTAGTTCTTGGTGAACTTCAATAAGTATTCATTTTTATTTCCGTCATTTTTCTATTTTCTTTTATTTATTAATTGCACATGTATCCATATTTATGTGGACTTAGTTTTCGAAATAAAAGATAAAAGCAATAAGAAATATAGACAAAATATAGTAGGGCGGGATAATGAGAATATCTAACGTGTGGATTGTATTTTTAAAATAAAACGTCTTTAAGTGAATATTGACTTTTCTGCACCACTTTACAGCTCAATAAACACGTGACTATACAGAATTCTATTTGCGAATATTACTAAGAAATACACCAAATGACGATAACTGTTTCGTAATCTACTGGGAATACGTGCTCTTAAACACGAAATAGTAATTTCTTTGTCTCCAGAGATTCAGAAAACTCAGAAACGTGATACAAATCCGGAAAACCTGCGCCAGAAATTCCACCGGAATTGCAAATAATGATTTAAGCTACGTGATCTGACTGACTGATCGGGTATTTTCGACGCAGGTTATTGGATGTTTTTGAATGATACATTCATTGTGTTAGCGACAGTAAACTGAGCGGTCAATCGCAGGCCGAAAGAAAAAACTCAGTAGTCTCGGAATCTAAACCAGTAGACACGGTGGTTTCTTATTAAAGACTATTCATTGTGTGAGATAGTCGGTGGTTTCTTTTGTAGTAGTTGTCGTGTTGTTATACGTGCTCCGAATGTCTATCGTATGTCGGGGTGTTTTTTGCTCAGTTCTTCATCGGTACATTTACGGCGCAAACAAACATCTTATGAATCGATTTCGTGCTGACAATGATGAGCAACACATAAACTAACAAAATGTATCTATCAATTTCGAGCCGATAATTGCGTTCCTGAAATTGAAATAAAAGCCCATACAGTCGCGGGGTCATGTATCCATCGTCGATCAGCAATTATGTAACACTAGCCGAGTGCCCGTGAAATCACGGACATTTAGTAGGCCTATACTTATATTCTTACTTTCTAATGTGATTGACAATATGTCATGACGTTGGCTATAGCATAGGCCTACTCATAATAATCTATTCAATCATAAACCTGCCTAGTAGGCCTACTAATATAGCCTACTAAATGTCCATGATCTCAAGCGATGTGTGATGTTGGGTTCGACTTCCATAGTTATAGATAGTAGCACAGGCAGCTGTAGGACTTATTCTTATCTATATAATAAACAGCTATCAAAATGTTTTTGGATTCGACTGACGTAGAGCGTCTCGTGAAGATACAAAAGTTGTTAAAATGAAAATTACACATTAGCATACTCGAGGGTTCAATCCTCGAGCCTCAGTGCAGGGACCCATCGCCGTACTGACTGTGCCTTCGCTACTCGATGACCATCGAGAAGTAATGACTGTATAAGAAATAAACAAAGTTCATGCACGCGCGAGAGATGTATGACGTCATCACTTTAGAAAAAATCTAGTTTTTGCAACTTTCGCCCGTTTATCATAAATTTGACCACCCTATATCAATCTACATAGTTTACAGCAGCTTATGACACCCAACACGTCTACGTATTCCCCGCGGTTTAAACGCCATCACAACGATTAAAAACGGATTATATAGATGTTTTGCGTCATTAATACACAAACCGGACACCGAGTATTGACGTCTTCTTAACCAGGTGCCAAGAGAGCCCGGTCCTTGTAGTTATCATTTAATGAACCAGTGAGTTAAAGTCATAAAGGCCTACAGCTGGGACAAAATGATGACAGCGGAAGAGTACATTTTGAATTTCAGACCACCACTGACGAAGTATAAGATATTTTTAGAAGTTTCATCGCTCGAATACGGAAACTATTTCAACACTTTAAAACGCGCTATAATTTTAGTCACGCCGTTCGAATCCATTAGTCTAGATCGAATTTAAAAGCTTCAATAACGCCTCACGCCGACCGAATGTTTCCGGACTTTAATGCATGGTTACTCTAAATGCCGGATGAGGACGTGTCGAAACCATAGAATGTCTTCACAGACAACGATCTATCATAAAACGTCTAAAGTAACAGCTCGAAGTGATGTTACTTTCTTCTTGTATCACAAAATTATCACCTTTAAAATACATAAATTTTTATGACTGTCTGGTATCCAGCAATGATACCTATTGTAGACTTGAATGAGAACGTCGTAAGGGTGCAAATCCCATCCCAGCAGTCATTCAGGTTAATAGGTCTAGACCACACCACCGGATTAGCTGGCAAATGACCAGTGAGTGTTGTATGTCAGAACTGTATAGTGATATTCTGTGCAAACCTGTAATTTTGTAGGCAGAAGCTATTTTTTTATCTCTCGCCTCCGGTTCTTCCTGAACAGACGACAAAGAAAAACTGAATTAATGATGTACTAAAAGTAAATATACGATGAAAAATAACACTGTAATATATCGGATGATATAAAAAAATATGTCAATTTCGGTAAGCAACGGTAGATTTAGGAGGACGGATCGAGCAGTCTGGTTCAAATCATTAAAAACATTATAAGAAATTTCCAAAAAAATTGGACAAATACTCCCTGACTATCAAATTTCAGGGACATTTTAAGCTCAAGTTCATCGTAAGGTGGCAGCACTGAGATATTGCTTAATGACAATGGTGAAAAGTATATCTATCTTTTCTCTAGAATCAAGATTAACAACTAAAAAGGATTTTAGCGAGACTAATAAAGTCTAATTTGCATATTAGAATAACACTTTTCACGGACTTCGGCATAATTGATAACTAAATGGACTCTGTTAGGTAGCAAACACTTTCTCAATTTCTTTATCATCTAATTTTTCGTGGTTGAATTTTACATCGTCTGTTCAGATTTCTCCTTGCACCATTTAACTACCAGAATCAACAAGTATTCCCTCTGCCAGAAACAATAAACCTCAGCTCAGTAGAAACTCAGTACGCTGTTATTTTACAGCGAGCTATCATCAGATTTTTGAATCAAATAAAGGACACGATTGAGAGATATCTCAATTGACGGGTTTCACATTACGTCTCTCCGTGGATGAGGACTCTATTGTTGGTGATAGATTGCCGGGATTCTATTTTGTAATCTATTTGCCTATTGTTTGTTTGGGAGAGAGTTTCTTTAGTCGCTTTGATTATTTCTCTTCGCGATTTGAAATTTCAATCGTCGTATTTCACTGAAAATTTCAATTGAAAAATTATCGGTTTTTTCCGAATGTGAACAAATTGACGCTTTTCACGATTGCACATCGTCCGCTTGAATCGTTGGGTTTCGATGAGCTTCAGAAAAGTTCTCCCGTGTTAACAAATGGAAGATTCATATTCTGTATGGCAGGACCTTGGCAAATGATGCCTGCTCACACAACGCATAACTATTATTGTAGCCGGATGTTTTGCATCGTGTGAACACACTCAAAACTTGATTTAAACTTTTTGACGGCGTCAAAGCCGTAAGATGTCGTGAGATTTTAGCAAATCCCAGCCATGAACTGTTGGCGTGCCACTGTGAATCAAACGACGTCTAAAGCATAACCCTGGTCGCACTACGACGCGACGAAATTGTCGGCAATTCGAACCAAATGTGTCGGCGATCGGATCGTAATGCGACCTGAGTTTAGGCTTCGGAGGCTGCATGTCGACCGTACGATGGGATGCGATTTTTCTTTTGCGACTGATTGCGACTTGCAACGGATTCTCAGTCAACTTGCTCTTGCGACCGCACTTATTCTACTTTTGCAACGCAATTATTTACAGACGCGTCGACCTCGATGACTTTACGACTGAAAGCGACCATACATCTGACGAATTATTCTAAAGTAAAAATACTATTAAAAAATCAATCCGATAGCTTTTTATCATTTGACACGTAGACCCAGGCGCCCCGGCATTTTCAATAATGTTTTGTCCCAATAACATTATTTTAATCATTTTGTTTATGTAGATTATTTCGAGTGAATATATTACAATATTACAAACTTTCAATGGTAAATTTTTGAGATCCGGTCACTATAGCCAAACGTGACATTTTTTAGCCTAGACTTCTAAGGAACTTTCTCAGATGACCTACGATTGTCAATTGCCGATGTAGGACGACGAACGACTCCACAACAAAAAAACTACCGACAACAAATAAACTACCGACAACGTTGCTAAAGATAGTGTTTCCTTTCTTCTCGTTCTTCGTCAGAAAGATGATAACTTAATAAATGGATTCGCGATACGTCTTCTGTTTTTATTCGACGTGCGATTCCGTGAAAACAGCTGTTTCATCGTCGTCTCATTGGCAGACGGATTGCTATGAGTTTCACCCTCGGGAAATATTCTTTACTCCAACAAACTCTACTCTCCACAACATCCCTCGTTCAGCTGACTTGGTACAAATCCTTTGAGAGGAATTCGCATGGTCAATAATGTAAGTCCGAATGATGCCGCTCTGGGAGTTCTTCATTTTCTCAAATGATTCCTGCCATTTGATGTTTTACTGATCCTACTCGATATGATCTTGACGATCACAAACATTTCGTGACCAGGTCATTCAGCGGTTAAAAGTGTCATCGTACAATACAGGGCTGTAACTATGTAAATACGGTGATGGTAATAAACTAATTGATCTTGGGTTATTACCAAGAAAATCTAAGACCCTAAAGATTCAAAAACAGATTTTCGATTAGGCGTTCAAGTGTCCTTCACCCGGTTGATGGTGACCCTATCGCGCTAATGTTGGTAGTTGATACGGGATTATTTCCGCTCAGTGTTCAAACTTCGGTAGTTAATTCGTGGCCTTAGTGAAATAGTTTGTGAATAGAAATACATGTTGACCCTGAAAGTGAAAGAAATTAAGTTATAATCTAATTTGCCTTTTTATGGTGGCTTGTGATTCGTTTTTGAATACAAATACACGTTGATTCTGATAGTTAAAATTAGGTTTTTATCTAGAAAATCAAATTTTACCCTGTTTATAAAGTCGAGTAAAGTACCAGACAGTTCTTTTGTTTTAGTTCGTCTAAGAAACTCTCGTTTACTGACCTCAGTTGTCATAATCCCCAGATAATTCAGTCTCACGCAGTCTGCATCTTTTCAACAAACATGATGGAAACGGAAATTTGAACCTGTGTATATCGACGTGGATTGAAACAACTTAGTTTTTATAAATCTAAGTTTCATTGAAGTTCTAAGAGAAAACCCGATCATCATCACACGAAATGTCTCTCCGATATCGTATTTTGTCAACTTTAGGATTTTAAGGGATCAGTTTCAACGATTAGACAGGCAACAACCATCACGCGAAGGTAAACATCAGAGGTAAAAAGCTCCATCAGCCGAATCGTAGTATCAAATTTAACTCAAGCAGAAAAAAGACCTGCATGAAGTGGAGTACCCCTCTAATTAACTGTGAATGGTTTAGAATAAACGTTTTATAAATTTTAAAATTTCTTTGTTCGGAGTTTGACTTGGATTCAGTGGATTTATCTTTCTGTTACAATCTGATAGGACCACGGTCACCTGACAATGTACCAGCGATGACGGGTGTTCGCCAGGCTGTTAAAGACGTTGACGTTTTTTCAAAGGGAATTCCAACGCATTTTCTGTAGATAGATGGCGGTGATGTACTGACATGGTAATATGTTCATTGAAATATGAAGACTAAAATCACAACAGGAACTATTTCTGATAAGTTCTTCACTTACAGTTGAAAAATGCTGCAAATGTATGTATCTTATTACTGAGGAAATCTTTTAATTTTCTATAATGCAATATCTTCTGCAATGTGCCCTACAAATGATTGGGAAGTCAACACATTTTTGGGGACATAGTCTATACGATGGATACAATTTTGAGGTTGTTTTTTCATTTTAAGAGTAGATCATGAATGATAACTCATATTATATCAATGTCAGTTTAAATTGAGAACATTTTCCTATAGGATGTAACGAACTATTTTGCTCAGTTAAGAAAATAAACAAAATATCTACTGCTGCTATACAATTTCTTGGAGATATCACTGTAAATACAGTGCTGCCATCTGGTGAGATTGTCCCTGGAATTCCCCAATGTTAACGATCATTAAATAAGGATTGCAATCGCATCGAATTGCTGAGATCAAACATTTAGGGTAGCCCCAAATTGCGTGATGTTCACTTATTGGCAGTCAGTCTTAAGCTAAACCATTCATCTCATTGACAATTGCGAATTGCATATCTGAGTCATATTTTGGGTAAATCCACGGTCGTTAACTTGATGTTCCGTTTTGAAATAACATCTTAGTTTTTATTAATTCCGTACCTTCGATCTTTTATTTTGAAATTTCATTTTCACATCAATGTAATATAACAATGCGTTGCATTTTCAAATTCTCTGAAATATCTCGAGAAATCTCGTTGAAATAGCGAGAACACGCGATCTATATTTGTCAATTACGAAGTCATCATTCACTCAGAAAACAGGCCTAGATTAACTATGACAGCGAATCTTCATCGATGTTCGAGAAAATAAATTGTCATC
>JAYMFW010167810.1:0-16866 GCA_036785005.1 Tubulanus punctatus
AAGTTTTCGTCATGCATTGAGCTATTGTCTTGATATTTAATACGTAGGTCCATCTACCCAAGGGCTATCATCACACCGAGAATTGAGTCCACCTGAGCGATAATGTCCTGGTGGCGCCCTCATCAATTCCCTCAAATTGGCCATTTTGACCAGTTTTCAGTTTTTTAAAGAAGTTTTAGTCATGCATTAAGCTACTGTTCTGATATTTCATATATAGGTCCATCTACCCAAGGGCTGTCAGCACTCCAATAATTGGGTCCCCCAGATTGATAATACACTGGTGGCGCCCTATTCAATTGCCTAAAATTGGCTATTTTGACCAGTTTTTTCCAAGTTTTTGAGGAAGTTATCGTCATGCATTGAGCGATTGCCTTGATATTAAATGTGTAGGTCCATCTACTCAAGGGCAATCATCACACCAAGAATAGGGTCCCCTGGATCAATAATGCTGTGGTGGCACCCTTTTCAAAATTTGCTCAACTTGGCTATTTTTACCAGTTTTTCACGTTTTTTGAGGAAGTTTTCATCATACAATGAGCTATTGTCCTGATATTTGATTTGTAGGTCTATCTATCTGAGGTCTATCTGCAAACCAAGAATTGATTCCCAGATCAAAAATGCCCTGGTAGTGCCCTCTTAAATTCCCTCACTATTTTGACCAGTTTTTCAAGTTTTTTAAAGGAATTTTTTCGTCATGCATTGAGCTGTTATCCTGATTTCTACTATGTAGGTCTATCTACCCAAGTGCTATTAGTGTACCAAGAATTGGATCCCCCAGATCGTTAACGCCCTCTTCAATTCCCTCTCGATCAGTTTTAAAAGTTTTTTCATGAAGTTTTATTCATGCATTGAACCAATGTCCTGATATTTAGTAGGCCCTATGTAGGTCCATCTACACAAGGGCTATCAGCACTCCAAGAATTGGGTCCCCTAAATTAGGTCAGTCAAGGTCCAGATGACCATTACTATTTTCACCTGTAACAGAATTGTATCACTAACTGCCATTGATCATATTTATTTGAAACTAACTCCTCCTCTGTATCTCATCTGCATCCCTTAAGTTTACCAAGTGGGCATGAGGTCCCTGGACCCCTAGTTTATTTTGCATAAATTATGCAAATTTGAGCTATTTTTAGATTTTTACATAAATTGCTACTTCTAGGGGAGTACCTACAAAAATATAGAGCCATATTTTTGATTTTATACAAATTATGCAAATTAGGGCTGTTTTTAGATTTTCACATCAATCGCTACCTTTGCCTTAGTTTTTAGCAAATTTCAAACAAACTTGATGTGAATAATCTGTGGGGGAGTTCCTACATAATTATAGAGCTATATTTTCGATTTTGAATAAATCATGCAAATTAGGGCTATTTTTAGATTTTCACATTAATTGGCTACTGACTGCCTTAGTTTTCAGCAGATTTCAACCAAATGTGATCTATGGGGGAATTCCTACAAAATTATTATTTCGTACTGGCTCATAACTATAAAGTCTAAGATGAGATTCTGAATTTTGCAAATTAGGTTAAATTTCCTTCAGTATTCAAACTTAATCTGTTATTAAACAACAAACAGCGGAGCGATATCAGCCGACAGGCTGCTTGTTTGAAAATTGAAAATATGTTTACACGTTTCGTATGGCACGTACAGACCTAAAATTTTTTGTGTCATTAGTTTTTGCAATATCACCCCTGGTGACCATAAAACCAAAAACCTATATCAACCCTAAAATTCTAAAGCAGATGTACATTTGCACGTATTGCGTGCCTATTTTTCAATAATGGCCGGGTCCCTGAAATTCTTCAAATAAGTTCCGGATGGTCTACATAATTGCCATGGGAAAAAAGTAAATCCAGACGGGCAGGTGTCAAACAGTCGTTTCGAAGTGATGTTTTCAATTTTATTTATTTTACCTTGATATTTGAATAAATGTGTGTACAGTAGAACCTTGGATCTGCATAGCTCGGAATACCATATTACTCCGACAGAAATTGTAAAATCTTTGACCGATTAACATAAAATTTAGTAGACATACGTAACTTAATAGTGCGCACAATTTAATGAATAGAACCATATTTCTGCGATCGATATCCCAGCCACTAGGTGGAATTAAAGTTTGAAAATATACATTTTTTACAGAATCTTTTTGTAGACTTAACCGATTAAAACAAAACTTCGTACACATATAGTACTTACCTATGCGCATATTTCGATGAATGGAATCAGGGGTCTGCAATTTATACTTCGCCCACTAGGGGCTACGAGTGATACGACCAGTTTTCTATTATAGCTCAGTAACTAATAGACATAATCGAATTCTGTCAATTTTACAGTGTAGATGTCATTATAAGGACTCTATAGACATGTAAATTGTTCAAGTATGGACCCCTATTTACAAGTAGCGCCACCCTTCATGTTCCAAAAATTACCCATTTAGCAGAATCTACTAGTACTCATTACCAATTGAAACCAACCTAGGTACTCATATAGTAATCACCTATGCACATATTTTAATGAATGAAACCAGGGGGGCTGTGATATATACTTTTGCCGCTAGGGGGCTACGATTAATATGACCAGTTTTCTATTATAGCTTAGTAACTATTAGACAAACTCTGCAAACAGCACAATGTAGTTGTCATTATGACGAATATATTAACATGTCATTTGTTTAAATATATACCCAGTTTTGAAAGGAGCACCACCTATAATGTACCAAAAACTATTTTTATACAAAATCTACTAGTACACTTATCCGACTAAAGCAAAACTTTGCACACAGACAGTTATCACTTATTCGTAACATTAGTAACTAGAAAAATGGGTCTGTGTTCAATTATTCGGCCACTAGGGGGCTACAAGTGACAGGACATCTAGTTTTCCAATTAGAACTGTACATTTCATAAGATTACTTCACTAAGATGCTTTCAACCATTTATCACCAATGTATATACTCCTTCAAAACTTTCTGATTAATGCATTTATTATCAACGGTACTTCATACTTAGCCTCGGAGATAGACTAAGAAAACCCGTTATATTTTCATTTTGATTTTTATGCATTCTAACCACTGGTATAGAGTGCAGAGGTCAATAGTTTATAAAACTCATTGACTAAATAATATTACTTTTACTTTTATTCATTTATCATTTTATATTACTCTGTATCTGTCATCATAACATTTCCATATTTCACTTTCTCTTCATTTATTTGATTACCCATTTTATTTATTTGTTCATAAAATTCAAACTTTCTGCTAAATAATAAGTCCTAGACAAAATCGCCTTTGACCAAAATAAACTACAGGTTTCTAGCAACAGGCGATTTCTCTATGATAAAAATTTTTCTCACTGGACATATTTTGCATGTCTTAATTTTGTCAATTTTCAACGCCCCCTAGCGGATGAACAGGGGCATTTATCGAAAATCCCAATGGACAGTTTGTGACATTTAAGGATTATAACGTGTCCTGTTACTGGCCAATTACTGACCACACAAGGAACCTTTATATGAAGTTTGATGAAAATTGGTCCATAAATAAGTAGATCAATACCGCCATGTTTGGTCAAACATGTAGGTCAGTGGTAACATTGTTGTATTAGGTTTGTTTCTACCAATTCTCATCAAAATGCATTGATAACATGTGATTTGATGATAAACATGTGAATAACAATATAGTTTCTGCAAAAAGCAGAAAACTCTAAAAAAAAGTAAATAAGCCTTCCAGGTCATTTTTGAGACCTACATACAAATTTGAGAAATTAGGCATAAACTTTTCAGCCTGCAGGTACTAGAATTTTAGTCCGAATTAAGTGAAGATCCAAATCAACTCTTACCCATTACTAAAAGATGTACCGTCAAAGAATTGCGATATGATGAATTTTCTTGGTAGCTTTGATACGTCCAAACTAATACTTATGTTTTGGTTTTCAGTTTGATTGTAGCTACTAAGGTTGATCCGACTCCAATAGTCCTGAAACTTATTACATTTCTGAAGCCTTCTCGGCCATTTGCAATCTACTGTCAGTTCAAAGAGGTGAGATACACAGTTTTCTAGTAGGCTAATCTTTCACCTTAATAACTGATTTCATTTGTTCATATTTCTTCGTTCCAGCCGTTATTGCAATGTTTCATGAAATTGAAAGATACCAAAGAAATAGTCTTCTTACGTCTGTCTGAGACATGGCTCAGAGAATATCAGGTAATCCATTGTGTGATACATACATAGACTCTAAAGTGCATGATGCATGAAATTTCAACTGAAGAAATACATTTGTATACCAATTGTGATGATGGAAAAACATATCTGGTATATCTCCAGATGAAAGCCAGGTCGTCCTCATTCCAGACACATTCAGATCCAGCTTCTTTTATCAAATTTTGCCATATCCAATTGTCGACCGACGTTTATTAAAGCCACTGGGCTTATAGCTATCGTAGACGGCACGAAATCAGCAAAATGAGTTCCAGGGGAAAGGCTTTTCCATTGCTGGACAAATCCACGAACCATATGTACCGATACAAGAAGCTGAGAATGTAATTTGGAACTATTGTCTTAGAATTTTTAATTAGGTCTTCGTTATCGGCAGAATAGCGGGTCTAATTCACGAAAATAAAATTCTCACGATCACGTGACTTGCTACTACGTGGATTTTTGCATGAAACAAATATCCAAGCCGTGTTACTGATAGTAATTTGAAGTAAATATCGTACTCGTCAAAATGTCGTCGTTGTAGTTTTTTCATTATCTCCGGAAAAAAGACTTTTGATATACACGAGGGTCAATCACGGGTGGCTCCGACAGGCAGGCGTGTAATGAATATTTTCGGAGCCATCCTTTTTTCGGAAGATGAAAGAACGCCTACTCATTTCAATCAGTTTCATCTTCCACAAACACAGTCTTAATATCTAGTTCCCATTTATAGTGATAGGCTATGATGACGATATAATACAATCACAGTGGAAAGCGGGGGTGGATCCAGGGGCAAATGTTGACTGCCTTATAAAATTGAAAGGGCACAATCAACAGATTAAGGGTATTGAACTGAAACCAGTGACGATCGATGCCAAGCGAGCGCCAACTGGGGAGTTTGGGGGTCCTCCCCAACAAAATTTTAAAAATTGAAGGCTCTGTGATGCAATTTGAGGGGTTTATCTCATTTTTGGAGTGAAATAAACATGATAATTTAGATCTCCCCCTAAAATAATTTTTGTGAGAAATTTCATGGGCACTAAGTATTTTTTTGGACTGCCGCGAGTGTAGCAGATGCGGCATCCTGGATCCGCACCTGGAAAGTCATCATGGTTTTCCACTGTGATTGTATTAAGTCTGGAGTGCAATACAATCAGTCCCTCTTTCACTCGTAGTACAAAGAATTGCCTTTTTACAGGTGGCCGCCATGCTCCGAGGAGCATCTTATGCTTTCGGAATCATTGTTTTATGGAATCAATATACTGAATATTAACCTCCTTAAATACGTACCATTTTTCACTCTCAGGCTTTCCTGATGATTTTCTTTTGTTATAGGTTCTCCCGAAACGAACACATCCACAGATCAACATGAGTGGAGGTGGGGGATATCTACTAACGGGCACTAAAGTTCTTAACAACGATTAACTCTATCATTATGTGTAGTAATAAAATCATGTTACAATACAAATGCCTGATTTGTTTTCTTTTTTGTTTTTCCCAGGTATCGGTGTGGACAAGCATGTGCTACCGTCGATGGTTTGTGTACACTTGAGCGTCAGCGGTTTCACATCGCGTCAGAGCGCGATGCTTGAATCTCTTCGTGTAACACACCATCTGCCGCGCAACATGTCCCAGAACACCAGAAATCGTATCTTAATGCGGTTTCTATAGCCGCGGTCACACTATGCTCCGGGTTAAATTTACTCCGTTCCAAATTGTCTGTGTTAATGCACCGCGGTATTGAGCCCGTGCTAAATGAGGGCGCTCTGTAAGATAGTTCTGCTTTACTACCGGGTAATGCGTTAGCGCGTAGGATGATAATTCGCCTATTAGGTGAATTTAATTTGAATTGATCTTGATTATATTCTGACCTAATCAAATCTGATATGGCTAAATTTTCAAAATCAAAATCGATTAAATCGGCCATATTGTTTTAAATCGTCGATTTTATTCTGTCAAATCAGATTTGATTTCTTACCACGTGGATTCGAAGCATAATCAACTCAAATTTGACAGGATAAATACGCATGTATGTCACCGGTCGTGGCTTGGAGTACCGTACTCGCGTTGTTTAGTGTGAACGCGCTCTACTGCGATTTAGCCCGTGCTAAATTGCTCCGTGCCAGGCTACTATGTGACCGCGGCTAATCTTATCAAGCCTCAGGCCATTCGGAGAGGGTGCGATTTTAAGAAATGTGGAAACGAGTGATGAAGGCGCGAAGTTTCTAGCGGGTTTGTGGATCCTTATCCGGAGAATTGAATGCAGGAGATGCGATCTGAGATATATAACTTTTGATCGAATTTGGTATTTTCATTAATTGATTTCAATGACATTGAAAATGATACCGGTTTCAAATGGTAGTACGGTGACAAGTCGTATCTAGACAAACGCGGAAAAATATATTCTTGCTTTAAAAAGCAGACCTTTTTTGTGTGGGACAGCAAATGCACCCAAAATTCCAGTTTCTGACCGATGGTCGAACGAATAGAGGTGACAGAAAATTGAAGGCGAATGTCCGAGGCAGGCGCCACCGGCCTCGATGGAAGGCCGGGGCTGTTTCACCGGAAAATCTGAAAATTTTTAACCGATTTCCTAGCATATAAAAATAATTAAGAAAATACGGGATTTTATAACTTATTCTCGATATTTTTAAAATGCAAGCATTTTTGTTGGGATAGGGAGCTACGACCTTTATTACCTCATACATTAGGTCAGCAACAGGATCTCCGAATCTAACTAAATACACATGAACTACCGTGTTCTCTCTAGTCTTTACTTAAGGTATTTTATGAATATCAACTTATTAGCGTCTCATTATCATAAAATATATATACGCGCATTGCAGCAGACAGGTGATAGGCTTTTTATACATACCATGTATTAATCCTATGGATGTATATTAGAATACGATTTACGCAACGGACAATATTAGAACATGTGCCATGTGAAATGGCGGTAATTTGAGCTAAAATCGTCACGATGCACATGTCGTCGCCCGAGTCCACGTCTCACTGATTTGTTGTCAGGTGTCCAAACAGATCATTCCTATCAAATCGACGAACCAGGGCCTGAAAATAATGGAAATATGTGTTCACGTTTGTATTTTATTATATTTGTTCGGGTCGTCAAATGGTCAGTGTTTTACGGCCGTGTTTAAATCAGTTCAGGCCGTATATGTGGAGAAAAAATTCCTTCAACTTGGAGAAACGGCTTTTGACCATGTCGATATGAAACAGATAACGGAAGAGAGTGAACGAGAAGCCGTTCGCGAATTCAAAAGGTAATTATGAAGTCTTCCAGATCTAAGCTTTGATTTATGATAAAAATTTGAGAAGATGCTGAAATCCACAACGCTGATTGTCAATTTCAGACTTAAAATCCAATCACTAGGACTTTCTGATATGGATGAAATAATGTCGGAGACACGAAGCCAGTGAAGGGATGGGGGACACCTTGTGGTGTGAAGCCATTACTCCCCCAGAAAATCTTCAGAAAAATAGAAACCGCACACGCAATCCCCGGTAGTTTTTTCCCGGTGCATAAAGGACTATTTCTAATAAAACCATATTGTATTACTGTATGAAGTTCAAGATTCTCAAAAAAACTAATGAATAACGACGACAAATTGCGGAATTATAAATCGGCATTGGTCGGACAGGTCATACCCGTTCCGTCGCTCCCGGGGTCATCTCCGGAAATATATGGAAAATTCATATTGCTATACATTCTACACCCTGGGGTAACATTTTTATGAAAATGTAGTCATCCTGTCTCACTAGAAAAAGCAAAGCCATGTTCAAAGTTTCTCCAATATTTCTGGTAATCACAATTATGGCGATAACAATTATTTTCATTTATAAACCAGGCGTATTTGACGTTATCAGATGTTTACCATAAATATCCGTCGGAAAACATCTGCCGAATTATTGGCTGGGCCGGCCCTGATGAAAACTTATGTTCAGTCGATATCGATTGAAAATAGAATAGACCCTCGACTTATAAACGAAAGCCTTTAATCGCACATGTTTGTTCACATACATTAAAAAGCTTGTATCCAGTTTACCGTAATTCATGATTTAAGTGAGTGCTAAATTCCTAGGATCAACAGTTTACAGTTTCTATCCGACATTTAGTCGGGTAACGCGCGACCCCGTTGTTAGGCTAATTTTTCGAATTTTCTTGAACAACCTTTTCTCGCTTGTTTTTAAATAGTTTCGTCGGTCTATTATATAAATGGATGGCGTTTTCGTCTTTCAAAACTGTGGACATATTCCTTTCGAATAATGAAAACCGGAATTTTGTACATAACAACAATTAGATGCGGTTACATATATATGTGAAAAAAAAATGTCGCCATTTTAAAATCTTACGTAGTGCAATCAACGTGAATTTCGGTGATATCTTAATCATTTCTAATAAGAATCAGCGAAATGATAGAGATTTTGATGGACTTTAATATGCAATTTGAATTCTTAGTTTACTGTCTGTACTTATTGAGCTATGGCTATTGAAAATTGAAAAACGGCCTTTGCGCGCCACAAGGCACCAAGATCA
Organism: Tubulanus punctatus; assembly: GCA_036785005.1. Taxonomy (NCBI): domain Eukaryota; kingdom Metazoa; phylum Nemertea; class Palaeonemertea; order Tubulaniformes; family Tubulanidae; genus Tubulanus; species Tubulanus punctatus. The sequence goes on from JAYMFW010167810.1 coordinate 8,751, forward strand.
GCCGTGAATTGAGTGTGTTTGAGGCCTTTATTTTTCAAATAAAAAACGGTTTTGGTGGGAATTAATCAAGTCAGTACAAAAGTAAACTTATCTTTAATTGAAAATGGATTTCCGAAACAAAGTAGGTAGACGTAGAAAATTTAGCTGAGAGGGATAAGTTGTGGCTGGCCCTTGGGCTCTGCGGAGTTACCAAAAACCGATCATGCAACAAATTTCGAAGTTCATGACATAAAAATTCATAAAAGTCAAGAATCATTTATTCTTGCATATACACAGTCACAAAAAATCAAATATTTGATTCTAACACGGCTAAAACGCTCGACTCATGACCGAGATGGGATGAAATATGGGTTATCGAAAAGAGTTTTGCAGATAAACCGATTGAGAATTGCTTGCTGTCAAAAAATATGCACCAACATGTAATGTAATTTATTTTCATGAGTTTGATTACTCCAGCAGACTCGGAATCTTTGGGCGCAGAACCTGTTGTCTGGGGGGGGGATGCAATAATCCGAATTTATTGTCAACGATAATCTGGCTTAAAAGGGTCCGAGGAATGCGAAGTTTAGTGTTTAACAATGATATTAGGACATCACGAGCACAGTCTAAAGGCTTGTCCTGGACCTTCTCTATAGTATGTTTTGTACAGTGCATTGCATGATAATATTGTAAATGATATGGAGATAATGAATCAGTTAGTGCTTTTCCATCACAGGTTTATTGATGAGACACAAATAGCAAATCAGCCAGCGATCAAAGACTTAAAATACATGGAAAACCCAGTCAATATATTTCACATGGTTCGTAGATTGGCATTAGGTTGGACGAAAATCATAGATAAATTGGAAAATGTTGAAGATAAATCCATTCAAGGTAACCATTATCTACTATCTAATTCGTTTTGCCAAAAAAGAATCATTCATGATATCATCAATTATACAAGGCAAGGACGCCACGATAAAGCCGAAACGGCTGTAATGCCCAGATGAGTTTCGAGGGCCCTTCAAAAAATACTGTCTAGTGCTGTAAGTATCTTGTCACCTGCACGGAGAAGTTAGGTATTAATGTAGTTGTACAAACAGGACTGAATAGCTAGATGAAGTAGGTCTCATTTTCAGGGGAAGCTGATGCTGTCAGAACATAAATTAAAACATAGAGCTTGACATTGTACTACATGAAAATGACAGAATAATCCATTCCCTGAAAACACGATGACCTGAAAATGCCAGTATAGGAATACGATAGAACGTACTTCTCGGAAAAGGGTTGAATCATCCGCACTTGGGAACTCCCAGAAATTGTTAGAAAAATGCCAGATCACGATAACAGGAGAATTTGATTGAAAACAGAAGAAAATTACGCAACGAGAATTCAGAATTAAGGTGTAATAAAATGTTTTCGAAATTTTGCTGTACAGTACATCTTGTCTTGAAATTAACGGACGATCATCATTATCATTACAGAAATTGCACAGCATGAAATAAACAGAATGTCACCTCATGAAAATTCCAGAACATGATTCCGTCAGACAAGAAAATGGCAGAATTCTGTCATTTTTTTCCGGTGATGGATTTTTCTGTCCTTTTCCTGCTTGTGCATTCTGGTGGATTCCGGTTCTGGTTTTTTCAAACCATGCATTTTCTGTAATTTTCGAGTTGTGTATTTTCTGTTAAATTCAGGTGCTGCATTTTCCAGTTCTGGTATTTCGACCTATCATATTCCTATTCTGGCATTTTCAGTTCTGACGGAATCCAGTTTTGGAGATTTCAGGGAATGCATTTTCTATTCATTTCCAAGTGTGGATGATTCTACCCTTTTCAGGGAAGTGCGTTCTGTCGTATTCCTATTATGGCGTTTTCAGGTCATCACATAGGGGATGGATTATTCTGTCATTTTCATGTAGTACAATGTCAGGTTCTGGTATTTTATGTTCTGACAGAATCAGCTTCCCCCAGTAAAGTTTTAAAAAAAAACATTATTTCGATATAGATGTTTTTAATCAAAACCGGATGATCTAATTAAGTGAAGAAAAACCTCACTGATCATATAATTTCACATCTAGATTTCAGAAACAATTTTCTACACAACAAGGAACGCTTAGCAATTTGGGCATCTGAACTGGACGTAACTGGTACAGCTTTGGCATTCGTTAGACTCAGAAATACATACTACATCAGCTACGAGGAACTTTTCACTGGTACGCTGAACGGAACAATATCTGAACCTTTAAAGATTTTGGAGTTTTTTGAAATAGCTCGGGTCGCTTATGATCGAGGATTGGCTTATGAGGCTATTGACTGGTTCAAATTCATCGTCAAGAAATTGAAAGAATTGAAAATAGATTCCGACATTTCCATTTCGACTGCCTTCAGGAATCTTGCCTCTGCGTATGCAAAGGTTAGCTATCAGAAAATTATTCGATAAATTATTATAAAAAAATTGTCTGACTAATTCTTGATATTAATGTGATTAATAGTTGCTGTATACTGATAAGCATTTACCACTCCACCGATAATAGTCAGGTGTCTTAGGGTCATATCATTTACAGAGCGACAAACTTGGCATATTTGTAGCTTTTAGCATCACTATCAATATCAGAAGGGGTGCCCAATTCAAAAAGTGTGTTAAGCGCTGTTAAAGGGGAATTCAACTTTTTTCTCAAATTTAGCTTGTTGGGCTTCCTGTGGTGCAAAATTCTATTTTAGGGCTGTTCTCATGATTCCCAAACTTCCGCGCCCCACAATCAACAGAGAAATGGTATTTTGAACATTGTTTAGAAATTATAGTGTCCAGTCCCCCACGGCCATCAGCTTTCAAAATGGCGGTGACCAGTCAACACATTCGTTTCATCTGTAAGTCACCGGCTTTTTTTGCCCACAAAATGCTTCATGTTCACAAAAAGTAATTCAGAATATAGTTTATTAGTGTTTTAAATCTTTGGGTGCCGATTATGTTTATTTAAACTCTCTCAGGTCGAATAATTGATTTCGGCCCCTAATTTCTCATATTTATAGAAATATTTTAGAACTAAAACCTATTAGTTGATTATTCTTTTTATAAAAAAAAAACAGAAAAAAGATGTTTAGGTGGCTTGATTACAATGGGGGGAGGGGGATGGGGAACTAGACCCCCTAAAAAAAATCCGATGAAATTCTGTCGCATGTAACGCCGGCTACATGTATATTTATTGGTTCGCTCTGACGCACCAAAAGAAACATCTACTGGATTTTATGACTAAACTCGAATTTAAGAAGTATGCTCCTCGTTACATTGTTTACAGTTTTATATACATGAAACCTCGCTGAAATTTTCGACAATTTTACGAACCATTATTCGGATTATTTACAACGTAGATTTAAAACCGCACTCCATGAACTTAGAAATTCAAAAACAATCAGGATCTCCAGGGCCGACAAAGGTGGAAAAGTAGTGTTGATGGAACTTTCCGACTATAATTCAAAAATGAACAAGTTGTTAAGTGACTCGAATGTTAACAGGAAATTGAAATCTAATCCGTTACAAAATATGCAAAAGGGATTTAATTCAGGATTTACCAACAGTTTTAACAAATATAAATTGGACGATGTATCAGATAAGTTATGTAAATTTAAGTCTAGATTGCCCTCTTTGCCTTAAATTTATGGTTTACCTAAGAAAGATAGTACTCCTTTCATTTCTAACTGTAATTCGCCCTCGTATCGTTTATCTTAACATTTAGCTAAGCTTTTGTCGCCTGTCATGGGATCTTTTAGTAAGTCACTTTAACGCCATAATCAAGACTTACTGGACAACCTTAAAGATTTTATTCCCGGACAAGATTAATTCATATCATTTTATGTATCATCACTGTTTACGAATGTTCCTCTGGAACCCACTCTCGACTTTCTCCTACGTAAATTATCTACTCTAGACATGAAATTTGAACTCCCTGTTGATTGTATTTTAGATCTTATTGAATTATGCACTAAAATTTATATTTCCAATTTGAAACCCAATATTTTGAACATATTTTCGGCATGGCCATGGGAAATCCGTTATCCCCTGTTTTGTCTAGCCTTTTCCTTGAACATGTTGAGTCTGAAATTTTACCAATATATACTAGTACTCAACCCAAAATTTGGTTAAGATACGTTGATGATATTTTTATCTTGTTTCGTGCGACTTTGATCTTCCCGGATACTTATACTTTTTAAATTCAGTCTATCCTTGGAGTAATTCAATTTCTTTTCTTTCTCTGCTGAAACAATAAAAATTGGCTTAACTCAATTTTTATATGTACTACGTATCTGTTCCCCCGAATATTTGAATGATGAGCTCAATAATATTAGATCGTCTCTAAAAAAAAAAACTTGCCTATCCCCAACGAATTGCCCATCCCCAATAATATATTAGTCCCTTATATCCCCTTTTTGGAAAAATTCAATCAGCCAGCCAATGAGGTGTTTACAGAATTCCGTGTAATGTTTGCCCTAAGTTTTACATAGGAGAAACAAGTAGAAGAATAAAGGAACACAAAGCCGATTTTAAAAAGTCCGATCCCAATTTAGCCAGTGGTATTGTTAACCATGTTTTTGATTCTGGTCACTTATTTAATTTCAATGAAGCACAAGAGATCTGTCCCTTAATTTGAACAATGATTTAAGCCCCCACATTCAGATGCAAATATATTTGCAACTTGTTTTCAAAAAATTGAGGGTAATTCTGTCTATTTTGAATGTTTTACCTAACCTCACTTGAATCACTTTTAATTCATATTGGACCATAATATTTCTATCATCATTTCTACAATATTGTTAATTTCCTTCATATATGTCTATCTTATCACACTCAATGTTTGACATTCTCAGAATATTTCTTACATTACACATCTTCATAGAAGGAACACACATCTGATGTATTTCTTGTGTTCGATGTAAATAGCAATTATTTATGTGATACTGACGCATATGAAAGTCAAGCAATAAAAACGACACGGATAATTGTGTCTTCTTCATTACAATAAACGACACCTTACTCCGCATTTTAAACCTAATGTCGCCATTGTGACTGCATGGGGACTGGTTACTAGTCTATATTCCTATCTAGTTTTTCATGCTAATGAAATACTTGCTTCATTACATCAGTTTATCCTGAAAACACTTCTAGCTATTGTAATTTATGCTTCATATAGAAAAAATGATATCTCACCGCAGGTAGCCCAATTCAGAAATATAGGTCAAAATTTGACTAGCCCATAATTGATAAATTATGGCAGACTGTGTTGGGCACCCCATCTCTGTTTTGATTAGTTAATAAGGGTTTTATGTACCAAATTTAGTGATTTTGTCCGCTTTGTAAATATCAAGGTCATCTTTAGTCCTAAGAGACCTGACTATAATTGGATAACTGCGGGTTTAAACCATTATTCAATCGTGAATATCAATGTATTTCTACGTCTAGTACGGAGATTCCATCAAAGCATACGAAACCATAAAAGAAGGTTTAGTTCTCGGTAAGCAAACCGTCTTTTAGCTTTCCTCGCGTTAAAAAACGCCAAGCACTTGTGATGAAATGAGTTTTTCTCTGTGTTACCTAGATCCATCGAACGAAAGGTTGAAGGGCGATTTGAAATTTTTTGAGATGAAAAGTAAGGATACAGATCAAAAAGAAAAGATGACCATCGAAAGAACACCTCACCCTGAGATTACAGTCAAATATGAAGCACTGTGTAGGAATGATTATAAAAAGGTTGGCAATTCACCATACATTTCTACGCTATCAAAATACTAAAAAAATCCCAGTGACATTGCTAGCTCAAAGGCCGAAAAATAACTTAGTCCTTAAAATGTGCTATTCATCGGTGGGGACCAGCTTCAAAAAAGAAATAGCTGTTCTTTTCTTTTCGTATATTCATTGAATTCAGAATTCTTGAAAATATATTTTGATCGGAGATCCAGTGCACGTGGTGTCAATGGAGTCATCATGAAGCTGTTCATCACACAACCGCGCGTTACCGGTACTCAGAATTGACACATTTCGGACTTGGACACTGTGAAATTACGGTGCTTGCAACGTAACTTTTTCACAATTTTTGCGTGAATAAAATTCGTCCTCTAGAACTACATCGATCCAACCCACTCAACCTTTTGCTATCGAGCTGGGTGTAGTAGTACATAAGGCTAAAACTGATGCCTATAGTTTCTCGAAACTTACTTTTTATCTTTTTTAAGTTCACATTTCACAGTTTTTTTAACCAGGCAGGCAGAGTATTGTCGAAGAATATTTCAAAGGAAATCGACTATTCAACTACGTTTTTGGACATTTTAGACCACTCTGTATCCCTAACGGCTGCGAGTGTCAAACATTCCTTAGGTCCTTATGTAACTTTTTCACAATTTTTGCGTGAATAAAATTCGGTCTCTAGAACTACATCGATCCCACCCAACTCGGACACACCTTTTGCCATCGAGCTGGGTGTAGTAGTACATAAGGCTAAAACTGATGCCTATAGTTTCTCGAAACTTACTTTTTATCTTTTTTTAAGTTCACATTTCAAAGTTTTTTAACCAGGCAGGCAGAGTATTGTCGAAGAATATTTCAAAGGAAATAGACTATTCAACTACGTTTTTGGACATTTTAGACCACTCTGTATCCCTAACGGCTGCGAGTGTCAAACATTCCTTAGGTTTGTCGAAGTGAAGGAAGGAAGGGAGTGAAGGAAGCGTACGACTGTTGGAGGTTTTCTGTTTGAAAGCCCGTCGAATAATAAACACGACAATAACAATGGAGTTTCTGTCGAAGGTAGGCAGAAACTCTAAATATTTATGAAAGTAATGGTGCAGTAACATAATGAGACTAACCAGTGTCTGGTCCCTGTTCCAAAGTTCCAAGGAAGCATCTGAATCTCTTGGCCAGTATCCCGAATGCATTCTCCACCACACGTCTTCTTCGGGAGAACAGGTAATTGAAGATGAGCTTTTCTCCTGGCATCGCTCTTCTCCCAAATGGCTTCATCAGGTAGCATCTTAGGGCAAATTCATCGTCTCTCAGGATGAAGTAAGGGATGTCCTGGTTCTGGTCATCGTTGGGAGGAGGACATGGTGGTGGCAACCCTATCCGACCTTCTTTGATGAAGTTCGCTGAGCTCTGAGTCGTTATAGATTTGGGCACCAATTTCAATCCATATGAAACGATACTGGGTATCCATTATAGCGAGGAGAGGGATACTGAAAAACCCCTTGTAGTTGTTGTACAATTAACCTGTGTTGGGTGGCTTGCTGATGGCAACGTGCTTTGCGTCCAGAGCTCCCACTGTATGAGGCACATTCCACTTGTCTTCAAACTCCTGGGCAAGGGCTCTCCACTCATTGGGTATCACGGGAACGGCGATTACTTCATCCTTGTAGGCTTCCGCGATGGCCTTGCACACCTCTTGCACCATATGGCAAATGGCTGCTTTACTGCATCGGCACGCATAGGAGAGTGACGAGTAATTGTCCCCAATCGCCAGATATCTCAGAGTCACAAACTGCTTCAGTCCAGGTGGCAGGGTGGTATGGAACTTCGTGTTTTGTCTCTCAACGATTGGTGTCACTCTTTCCAGGATCATGTCGAAGAGCTCTGGGGCATCCTTAGATAGTTCTGGAAGGCATTGACATTGCTGACCCAAATACTGGATGTAGGCACCAAGCAAACATGCAAACACAGAATCTTCATCATCTTGGGCATTCATGATGTTGTCTCGTCGAAATCTCAGGATACAAATTTTGCTATTAATTGGGAGACCTTTTTTATACCGTGGGCACAAACGTGCTTCATAGCTGCCCGGCGTCCACGTTTCATCCGTAGAAAACCTTGACATAACGTGAAAAACGCATCAGACCTTGACCAAAACGTGATACCACCACGGATACCGTGATAGACTGTGAGAAAACGTGGCAAGACCTAACAAACCTTGGATATAGAGAAAAAATGACCAAAATCCCACGGCGCACTACGTTTTGGGCAAACGGGGCTGCCGTGGCCACCAGGAACATAATGTAAACTAAAAAGGGTATCTATAATGCTACGTTTACACTATGTTCCCGGCGGCCACGGCAGCCCCGTTTCAGGCCACCGTGGACAGAACGGGATGGAC
>JAYMFW010167921.1:6136-16855 GCA_036785005.1 Tubulanus punctatus
GTTCAACAATTGGGGTAGGGCAAAATGTAGGTTGTATCTTTTTAGAATTGAATTGAAGAGACTATTCATCGATCGAGGTTATCGTGAACTTTAACTTTAAAGAGGTGCGCTCAGGTATCGGGATGTATGAATGGAAGATCTTCCTTCGCTAATGTATGAGATAGACTTTGAGAGAGGATTTTAGAGGACTTGAGGAGATGATGTTGGAACAGTGGATGATGAGATTAATTAAAGTGTTGCCGGTACATCAGTGGGTAGTTGCTGGTAGTAACTGATTATACATATCAGCAGTTGTACCACTGATGTGTCGTTTACATTCTCCGCGCATGTACACACACAAAAATCGTCAACATTCTCTAGTTCTGATGACAATTGATCTACACAGAGGCAATAGCCACTATCGCCATCGACTACAACAGGATATCTATGAATGGCCGATGATGATAAATTTTTAAGGATTTGATTCTCGAGTTATTAAGGTAGTGTTTATCGGCTCATTAGTGGATAACTACTGGTAGTGTAACGAGAATTATCAGCAGTTGTACCACTGATGTGCTGATGTCACTCAATTCGACAATTCATTAAAGGGTGCGGTCTTATCTTCACAATAATCCTTTGAGTCACATTCGATGCGGTGCTGCACGTAATTTAGTTAGCAGCTGTACACGTTTTTTTGCTGCCGTAGTCAGTTTTTCAATTGCTATTAGCATTTTTAGAATCGTTCACTTGATACGTGCAATTTTCTTTTTGCGAAATTGTAACTCCCCGGAAAGAGGACGTCTATATCATTTCGCGTGAGATTGAATTACGTACCACATGATCGGATTTTGAGTCGGATAATGGAAACCCTAGAAAATACCTGAGCTGTTATCAGATCATTAATATTATACAAATGCTTCAGGTTGTGTATGGTATCATCTCATTTCATATATATTTATATATATGTATATATATATATAGATATATATGAAATGTTTATTGGCCATGGATATTACTATCTATATTGGTTATTATATGCTCTGTATGCTCTGTAGAGGTCTATCCGCTCTGCTGCGGGCTCTCCGTCACTCGCTAAGACCCGAGCATTTATTGGCTATGTGATCAATAGTGACAGAGTTATCGGCATAAATCAACATAAGTGGCAAAAGTGACTTATCTCAATCTCTCTCTCCGGCAGTGCATAAACAGTTTGCATACATGCAGCCAATCTAACAACAAGGTCTATCTCTTTCCTGCCCCGGTGGTTGACAAGTTAATTGTGTAGATCTACATAATAAGTGACCGAGATCGTTCAGGCAATGCAAACATCCACTCAGCTGAGATGTCGGGTTTTAGTACTGAACGTGGCGGTAGTTTAAGACGCTGATAAGAATAAGTTGCTCATATGAGAGCAATAAATAAAAAGTGAATTGAATTTATCCGTGTCGAATGTGTATCTGCATTTGTTGTTATATCGCTAATAAAACTGAAGTATCGTCATCTCCCCGTAAAACAGACTGTTTCCTTAGACACCAGTTTCATTGTAGCGTGATAATACACGGGCAGACTTTAGGATCTTACAGCATTAAAGGGGCACAAAATTCAAGACATAGTTCATAGTCACCAATATTTCTGGGGATGTGGGACCCTGAGCCCGACCCAAGATGCCATCTACATCAATTTCAGTGTCAGAAATTATATATATATATATATATATAACATGTAAAATATTTTGCTAAATCTACATCTACCAAAAAATTTCCAATGCAAATAAAGAAATAGAAGGGCAATTTGTGCCCCTGGAATAATGAAACTATACCCGTATATGAATATCTATCCGGTGGATTGGTGCTAATATGGTGTGTATGCATGATCAGCTCCAGTTCCTGTGGGAGTTTTATCACACTTTCCTCCATCAGTGCTGCTGCGTTATATTCAGCAACTTGGTTCATTTTTCTGCATCATATTAAAATGTCGTTATGATTTTTGTCATTGCAGGAAATAGTGAATAATGATGGCAGTCAGAAAATCTACTCGTTTACCATTCCAAGTCTGTCCAAGGCTTCAGTCTACCATGAGGTGAGTTGAAAACAACCAGTCCAGTAGATTATTGAATTATTTTGCCTAAAACATGTATTTAAAAGTGCACAGGGTCCAGTTTCTCCGAGAAGATTAGCCTCAAATCAAATTAGTTTTAATTGTTGATTAAATTGATTACGTGAAGTAACCATTGGCAACTAATTCTAAATTTTGAGATAATCTTTTTGAGAAACCGGCCCACGGCTCACTCACTGACTGCTACTCCTGGAGCCATGGCCACTCAAGTTTTGATTTCCTGTCTACAGCAATGATATACAATGATAATGAAGATAAAGACGGAAACCTGTATTTTCTGTATTTCGATGTGAAGATGACTCATATTTTTTATGGATGTTGAGTGTTGAGAGATGTGGAGGACAAAAATCGTGTAAATGATTGTCTTTGACCACCACCACGTTCAGTCAGTGTTTATATCTGTGGTGAGAACGTCCATCATTCAATCATGGTTAATTGAATAGTGCAGGTGAATGCATCAGTGGTTAATGAATTTTCCAGGGCAATCTTAATCACTGGTGATAGTGGTGCGTCTGCAGCCATGAATAATCATTGTGCAGTTTTTTTCTGATTGGCAACTCGATTAATTTCATCCATGGTTACCAACACCTGTTTACTCAAAATAAACTTTCCCAACGGTATCCAAGGTCTCTATATACATTTAGGGTCTCATTATTTTGACTTTTCGGCTCCGATACTCAATTATCTTTTTCACCTATTTTTAAGTCATCGACAAATCGTAATGCAAGCACTCGTTGACCTTTCTCTGCTAGCCACGCCTAGCTGGTTCGTATAATTATATTTTTGTGGCCCTTTCACTCCGTTTACTCGTGTTAAGACGCTTAGATCGGCTTTAATGCGCTGATTAAACCAGCTCCCAAATGGACTCCCATTTGCGAAGTTTTTGTCATTTCGTTTTCTGAAACTTGATTATCTACTGAAAGATGAGGTATCGCCATGAGAATTGCCTCTGAATTCAGAAAGACACGTTTGCGTCGATTTCAATCGCATTTTCTCTGCAATCTCTTGAGTAAACCATCATTTGTTGTCTCTTTACTTTCACGAAAAGTAAACGACTAGTTGATGATCACCGATTGAAAGGTAACCAATCAACGGCAAGTCACCTGAAAACAATCGTCGAGTGAATATATCCAGTGCCACACCCAGTGTCACAATAACTGAAGTAAATTGATAGAATGGAATCCATCTTTTGCTTCGGTGCTCCCTCCCGGCAAATTATCGATTTCACGTCGTTTCTCTTATATCGATTCTCAGTTCCGTTTATGTCGTGCACTCACGGCATGCTATTAATGTTGCGTAGCTGGCGGCCTATTATATGACATTTTCGCATTAAATACTTTTCATTTTCGAGCTCGTTTTAGATGTCGTCGTAACGAGGATTGTTCTATAGTAGTGACAGATTGCCGCTAGCCGAAACATTGTATTCAATTACTTTATAAATGTTTTTCGGAACCTAAGTGGCATTAGATAGCTTAGAGGATAGACGAGATTTTTAATTCCGATCACTAGGTATATGATAATAACAGTAATAACACACAGATAGTGTACGCGTTAGCACCCGATATTGATATATTTATAGTAACAATAAACAATAAAGTCTCGGGGTAAAATCGATCAATCTGCCGTATATGCGATTGATTTTCTAAATAGAATTTCAGCGCATATTCACCGATAGAAATTGACTTGATACAAGTCATCGTTCAGATTGTATTGGGAATGAAAATCAATTCTGATACAGATAGCCATTCTGTGTATCAATTCGCGATACAACAGCTGTACAATCACATTTATATCAAGCAGTTCTCAATAATCATATTCAGCGTTTATAGATTAACAAATGATTTTAATTTTCGTTGACAGTAATGTATTTACATTACAATGAGTCGAAGATGACTGAAGTAGTCGAGACCCCTCGGAATAATGAGTTTGTTTTGTATTGTGTCTTGCAGCCTTACAGCTTGTCAGCGCTGTCACTGTCAGAAAGTGTTTTATCGAGACACGATCAAAACCAACAACGGATATTTAGCTATGGTCCATTTCCTCAGGTAAATAACTCTGCATAGTTGATCTAACCGACGCCGTTTCTACCCAATCCACTATCGTCATCGTATGTCATTCTGAGCGTTTTTCTTTTCCTATTTTGCAGGTGGAGCGTATTAACTCACAAAATCGGCTGACAGTCGTATCATTCCTACTGAATTGTTACAATAACAATATCGCCACTTTGTCGGAAGACTCTCATCAGACACTATGCAAAGCCTGTCTAAAGTAAGTATATAGTTATTTCACAAATATTCATCAATCATTTGAAAAGTAAGTATATAGTTATTTCACAAATATTCATCAATCATTTGATGAATTCGGGAGCTCAACCCAGGATCTGCCGCATGCACATACCCTGATTACGTCTGCCGCATGCACATACCAGGATGATGTCTGCTGCGTGCACATACCAGGATGACATCTGCCTGTGCACATACCAGAATGACGTATGCCGCATGCACATACCAGGATGACGTCTGCCTGTGCACATACCAGAATGACGTCTGCCACGTGTACATACCGGAATGACGTCTGCCGTGTGCACATACCGAGATGATGTCTGCCGCATGCACATTCTGAGATGTCGTCTGCCGCAAGCACATACCAAGATAACGTCTGCTGCGTGCACATTCCATTGCCATTACCCTGTCCTCCATTACCCATGCTTCCCATGTCATATAAACCCATTTTCTATAAGAAATTAAATCTCATCATCATTTTAACCTAAGAATCTTGAAGCGTTTTTGCCATCTTCCATAGAAAACAGCAAGTTCTCTACGGTCTGCTCAATGATTTAATTTCTCTATCTTTCAGTATCGCTCATACAGGTTTCGACAATCTCGGAACTCCAGACATGAATGGTCCAATCGGATCACGGTTACGGAAAGGAGTTTCGTTTCAAGAAGACCTCCGTATCACAGTCAGCACTGACCTACTGCTCGAGATGCTAGCTGGACTCTACTTCGTAATGTAAGTATTTCGTGGCTGACTTCATGAATTATTCGTCCAAGTCAAGTTTCGACATTTAGCTAAGTGGAAGAGTGTTTATACACGAAGATTTATTGGATGAACGTCGCTGGGGCCCGCTGTATGTCAGTGGTATTATTATTCTGAGCTGGATTATGGATGTGAATTAGTTTTCCAATTCTAATTGTAATTCACGATGTGACTACAGTTAAACTGTCTCGCTGTGTGTGCTCGCCCTCTCAGCTTCAAACCTCTTACACAGTTTTGAAGTATTCCGTGGAACATTTGAACAAAGATTTACCGCTCACTTAAGAATTTATTGCAGTCTGTTCATTACCTTTGATTGCTAGTCCTCGAGACTTTGTTCCGATGGAAAGAAAGATTTCTCCTTACTTTTGATTCTCGGTTTATCTTAGCTAGTCATCAAAATACATTATTTTCACAACGATATATTTGCTCATTCTCCCCCTTGTAGCACTTTTAGTGGGTGAAACCCATTGCGAAAACATTTTCTGTGACTCGTTTAAAGTTTTCGGAAAACCCTCACTCGTCACAGATAATGTTGTTCTTACCTACAACTCATGGTAGATTCTATATATATTTTATTCGTTTCATTATCTCTATTTCGTAGGTTCAACACCCATCCACGGCTAGCCATACAGGCAGTGAACGCTATACATGATAGAGCCTCATACGAATTAGCTGCAGATGTTCTACTAGTAAGTAATTTCCGTTTGGGGCATTTTATATATTGCACTGTAAGTCAAGCATCGTGTGACAAGTTATTTGATAGAATACTGCATTATGCATTGATTGTTTGCTATCTGATTGCTATCCGATACTCTCCTATCATCATTTGACCAGAAGCTAATGGTTAATTACTATACTTTTCAAAATTGCTATCATTGTTAGCATTTGTTGCTCCCCGGCTCCCCCTTCAGTTAATTGGCGACAACGAGAGACAAGCGTTAATTATAACTATGAATATTGGTGTCGATTAATACATCATTAATATTCATTAATCCGCTGCTCACTCTGCAGAATTGATTGCTACTTGTAATTGTATTGCGAGTCGAGTTAACAGTAAATATTGATCTGATCTTGTTAAACAGCGGCAGATTCACTTCTTCAGTTTAACCGGAATTCAGTGACAATGTCATCTCATGCTACGTCTCATTAGTATGCAACCGATATCTGCTGTACAGATAGATATTCAGCAACGGTTGATGTCTCTCTCGCCCATACATTACAGTACGCAATTAGCTGTCTATTGTCTTATCTACGCTTGGCTTATTCAATCGGGTATGATTGACGGTTGGTCGTGTCCCTCGTTAATCACAGCCTACTGACTACTCTTCCTTACATGTATATGGGGCTTAGCTCAGTCAACCAGATATGATTGATAAGACTTACCAAAGCATCCTTTCATTGATGATATTACCTCATATCATCGAAATCATAAAACATCCCTCCGACCATTCTACTCAATTACTGAAAGTGACACTTTTTATGGGTAAAATATGTCAACTCTGAACATTAACACGTACCCACGGGACATCTTTTCATGGCTGTGGCGTAGGAAAAATGATAAAACTGGGACGAATTGTATTTTGATTTTTTGAAAAATGCTGGTCTTAATGATTTACAATAAAACTCGCTTAATTCGGATCACTTGGGACCAGCAAATTTAGTAATAATTTAATGAAATCCGAATTATGTGTTATCATTTGAATAGAAATGATCAACGGGGACTGGAATTCTAGTACAGAATAAGTGAAAATAGTAGTTTTACTGTGGTTTTCAAAACAGTGAAGCAGCCAGTTACGGGTTCTTTTGTGGCTCTGTTTTTTAAGCAGACGGTAACTATTGAACTATACATGTATTCATTACATTCCTTGCACTTCTTCATCCCCACGGAAACGCAATGATAATCTGCGCACATAAGGTTTCCTGTTGGTCATCGCATTACTGCAGCTCTAAACAAATTGACATAGCAGACGCAGTGTAGCCTGACCCGAGACGTTTCCTAATGACTTGGCTTCATTTTCATCATTTATCTCAGAAGTGCGAGCATCACGAATTCACTCACTCTGTATCATTATATCTATGGGGGAATACGTGTAATGATGAAAAATAATCTACTTTCATAATCCATGCATCGATCGATGAATCACCCTTCTATATATATACATTTGTCATTGTAGGTCACGAATGCCATCCGTAATTCCCTAAAGCATCATCAGACTGAAGGTGAAGATATGCAAAGTGACCCGATGGGCATCACAGTGTCATTAACCCCTTCATCTTCATCGACCGGTTTTAATAAAGCGGCCATCACGAACGCTTCGTTCAGAGCTAAGAAATTACCAGGTACGCGATTAGTCATATTTTACCTCCTCAAATATGCAATTACTGGATCTCATGCGCTGTCTTTGCAGACGCTCCATCTTATAATGGTATACTTTACATCATTAATATCTACTTATATTACCCCTATTTATCATTACGCATCAA
This sequence comes from Tubulanus punctatus, assembly GCA_036785005.1. NCBI lineage: Eukaryota > Metazoa > Nemertea > Palaeonemertea > Tubulaniformes > Tubulanidae > Tubulanus > Tubulanus punctatus. The sequence goes on from JAYMFW010167921.1 coordinate 13,754, forward strand.
TTGCAGTCTTCTAATTTATGTCTTACATCATCACTTATTCAAATTCCAATTTATATTCAAAATCACTTATCTATATATATGTATATTATGATGAATTGGTGGGTTTCAGATGATATTCCAGTCCCATCTGATGAGGAAGATTCAATCCCCGCAACAAATTTTATAATGCCGCCAAATATTTTGTCCGACGACACCGAAAATGAGCCGAAAAAAACTGAATCCGAAAAAAGTAGCAAAGGACCGCCGAAAATATCTCTGAAGTCTGTGTTAAAGAAAACCGACAAGCTAAAAAAGCGTGATTCGGACAGCAAGGGAAAAGGCCACGTTTCGTTGAATACGGCGTCGGTGAACGGTGATAATTTACTGGACAGTGAGAACAGTAATAAACGTGTATCAGTGACTGTGTTACAGGGACAAACTCGATCGAGCATTATCGATAGCGTCGAGTTAAAAAGCTACGTGAGAAATTCTGACATTCAGTCATCCTCGTGGATGACTGATGACCACGTCGTTAATGCCGAGTTGACAGTTCAAGAATCGGAGGAAAATAGTAAACACAACCCGAGCACACATATCCGTGATCACAGGAATTCATTCACTAAGCCTAATTCGAGCTCAATAAACACTGAGGTGTAGGCAAGCATTCTCGCAGGATATTAAACTCAGAAATGTGGCTTAGCTTTTTGATGTTATCAATGTATTGTTAGTTCTCCACTACTACAGCAAGGTGCTTCCAAAATGTTGTCAATCTATTTTGAGCGGGGAAACACATTCCTAGATTATTTTGTGTATATGAGAAAAAAATTCTGGTAACTAAATGAATAATAAAATCTAATGCCATCGTGTGTACCAGTAATAGGTTAACACATTTTAAGTCCACCGACATCAGGGCAGCAGGGAGCTAGTTTTTATGAGAAAAATATTATGAAAAAATTCTGAATTGATCTAAGCCAAGATTTATGTGCAATTGTAGGAAGAGAAAACGGGTGTTATGAAATAAAGATTAATGTTTAATGTAGAGATGTATTTTTGATAGAGACGTCCTGTGAATCCTGAGCAGAATCTGTCGCTCAATTAACTGTTATTGACGTGTTGTGATTCTTGCTAGGTCTAATGCTTTACCTTATATATCAATTGTATGTAACATGATTACCTAGTGAAAAACATATATAGATAAATATAGAGACGGTTATTTAATATAATAATTATTCTTAGCTTGTTAAAGAGGGAAAATAGAAATTTAGAGAAATCATTGTCTAAAATTATGATCGGTACATGAAGTGTAGTTATAGTTTTCGTATTTCTTCTATACTTGATATTTGTCATACAACTTGCAAGCAAATTAAAGACATGTATATCTGTAATATGGAATTACTAATGGTGTTAAAATAATGTTTTTGGTAGCTGTGTTTTTCATATTTTGACTGAGTTACGTCAGTGATTGTCAATGTTGATGTGATACCATTTTAAAGTATGTTTCAATTTGTAAGTCTTTTTATTATCCATCTTAATCATAAGATGTCGTGTCATTTACTGTTTCGTCATAAAAATCATCCCTGTCGATTTAAACTGCTTCCAGAACCAGTTCTCCTTCAATCCTGATTCACTTTTAATCATCTCCGCTTTGTAAAAACGCGAACAACTTAAAACATAAGATTATCACCTTTTTTCTTGATTCCCCTATACTGCCTATACGTAGTTTATAAGGGCTTGACTGAAAAAATTACCCAAGTGCCAAAAATTCTGTACAAATAAATTATGTTTATAATCGAGTACTTTTATTAACACAAGTAATCACAGCCACATAGTAATGTGTATATTCATGTATTCTTTGTAAGTAAAAACCTTCCACTTCTTTTGAGTCCATTTGACTATTTTTGGGAATAGAAAATTTTTATCAGTCATCACTGTAATTCACTCAAATATTCACTAAATTTCTGTATACACTTCCAATAAAGTTTTAATCGTTGATGCCGTATTGTGTTTATTACTACGACAACCAGTGAGTGTGACACCTATGAAGAGCAGGTAAATAGCAATATATCGTAATCAATGTCAAAATATTCGGGCTTGTAAATAGGCGAATAAATAATAAGATGTTTATAGATTTTTCGCTCTTTAGATGAATTATGAATCAGGATTGAACGGAGGTATTTCGTAATTTCTTATGCTGTTCTCTTCTCTTAGTTTCTTTTTAACTGAAAAATCCTGCTTCGTCCTTAGGAAATCAGGTCCAGAATAACTCATCAACAATCAGCACATCTCCTAACCAGACCTGCCAAGCATTCCTATTTCGGAGGAGGGTCAATCCTGTTTTGGCTTTAATTGTCCCTCTTTCTCTAATGGTCCCTCAAAAGATATTTCTTCAGCAATGTGAAGACTGTCCCTCTCACAAAAGTGATCTGTCACATTTTCAATAACTGTCCTACTATGAATGTGTATTTTGTCTATCCTGAACATTTTCCAAGGTTGGCAGCTCTTCCTAACAAATACTAACCTACAATACTACATGTGAATGTAACAATACAAATACAGTGGCTCGATTAATAATGTATCAGCTACGTGCCGATATCCTCAAATCGGTCGCATCTCGATCCAAACTTCCCAATCACCTTGATATCATAATCGAGTCTAGGACAATTAACCCCCCCCCCCCGGACAATTCCCCCCCATTTGTATATCATTTATAATCTGAGATTAAAGGAATAAAATAACCCTAACACTCACTCTAACCCTAACCCTAAATATGATATGAATTAATACGGGGGGAATTGTCCTGTTCCCATCATAATCACTCTATATTCTGTTCATTATTATGAAAAATTCCAATTATCATACAGGGTTCATCATGTCATATCATTTAGGTCATTGAGTACTCGGATAATCACTTCAAATGTATATTCATTTTTCAAACTGGATAAAACATTGATTTCTCATTAGTTAATGATGGTTTGATCGACGGGATTATTGTGTTGAGATTGATTTTTGAATTCGAATCGTAGAGAACAGATTTTTAATTGAATGATTTCGAATTAGGCTTTGCTGTAATATTTGATTCTATAGTGAAGCACATTGTATTCCAATCCAGAGGTATATATGATA
>JAYMFW010168032.1:3778-16845 GCA_036785005.1 Tubulanus punctatus
AAATATCGATGAAAAGCTGGCATGATAGGCCGTTTAACAGAAATTAGTACCATTGTATATTAATAAGCAATATGTCATTACATGCGAAATGGCCTATCAAAGACTATCATGTTTTTCACAAATTTTGACGCGATTCATAGTTGGAACCATATCGTAGGCATTTAGTATACAGTATAAAAAGGGGGCATCCATTAAGTACGTATGCTCGGAGGGGGGTCATGCCAAAAGCGTACAGCCTATGCCAAAAGCGTTCAGGTGCATACAGGGGGAAGGGGTCTGAATTTTACCTATTTTACGCGTACGTACTTTATGGATGGCCCCAAGCATCGCAGTATGTCAACTGTTAGAACTTTGTGGGAATTACACAATAGTGACTGGAATATCTTCCTGAACTGTATTCTAAGTACAGTAAAAGTGTGATAATTTACTAGACGATAACAGATTCATCTCCCACACAGACGCAAAAAATATCAGACATATCCTTCAGGATATTCCCAAATCAAGCAAAAGAGCCATCACCGAACTAAACATGAAGGCGGTTAAAGGCTAATAAATTACATTACATTACAAGAATTAGTGTGCACAAATAAGCTATTGAAACAGGAAGATATTCCGTTACCCCAAAAGAATAGAGAATTTGCTCAGTTTGTAATGTAATAAAGAGGAACTACATTTTCTTCTGGAATGTACAAAGTGGGAAGAACCCAGAAAGAAACTGTCGGAAAATTTTGAAAAACTTTATCCACTTCAAGAAGAAAATAATTTAGAAAAATTCAAAATTATTATGTGCTCCTCCGAATTAACCAGTGCTCTTGGCGAATTTGTAGCTTTCGGTTCCGATACATGACGACATCTCATGTACAATGATCGATAGCAATAATTGACAAAAAGTTCCCCGTTCTACTATCAATGAAAGTATTATCTGTTTATAACATGTTTGTGTTCCTTTACAAATGACTATTATCTTTATTGTGAAAATCTGATGATGTATCTTATATAATAATATGCAGTTAAACTGCACGCTGTACTGATGCCACGTCAAACTTTTTTGCATCTTAGACCGAGATATATCGAAAGTACCTTTTGTGATGACTTTCAATTCTCCATACACTGAGAGAGTGCTGTGTGCAGTGTTTCACTGAGAGTCATTGTGTTCACTGTACTATATACAAATTGACTATATGCTGCAGCATGTATGTCCACTCTGCTACAGCATCACTATGAGTCAGTTGATGATGCATATACACAGGTCATAGACTGATTTTGGTTAGCTTTGTCACCTACGAAAGCTAAGATTGATAATCAGACAATGGACGGGTCAGTACTGCTCATTAAAGAATTCCATACAATAAACCCATCTAAAATTTGGACTAACTAACAATCTCAAGACAGCATTTGATTAAAAAGTGATAATCTATTGTTTTCATTCATTTATCGGAACTATTGAGTTCCTATATATATAACAGAGCAATAAAGACATGGTGGGTGATTGCGAAATTTCCCTCGCCGATCAAATTTTACGGCTGAGGTTGTATCAGTAGCTAAAACAGTACATTTGTATAGGATTGTACTATGAAAATGTGGTGGCGGTGTAATAGGCTTTTTCCAGTGCATAAGATATATAAATGCCGCGTTCACTGAATAATCCTGGCATGAGGTTAGTTCAACTGTATATGATATTTCTTTGTCTTTTCAGGTCCTTGTTCAAAATTACATGATGACAATCTTAAAGGAGAGTAAGTATACTATATTGACCAAAATCAATGATGTATAACCCCAAATAATTCCTCTGCTGTGTGTTACATTTTGGAAAAATTTCAGATTCTTCTTGAATAATTCAGCCTCTTCATCATCCATCCAACAAAGTCTATGGAAAAAAATGAATTATTCATTGAATATCAATTGTTTTTTAGATATGTGAATAGTCCAAGATTTGAAAAGATGGGTTACGAAGACGAATTTTTGAGGTTCTTGCAAAGTATGATCAACGATGTTGAACGAAGGATCAAACGAGGTCATCAGAGATTAAACCTGAGCGGTATGGGTGCGCAGTCGGTTCAACAAATACAAACTTCAGCTAAAGAGGAAAAAGTGAAAGTTTTAACTGAAAGAATCAATGAATTAATTCAAGAGGTAAAAAATTGCGGTGAAATATTATTTTACTGAAATGAATCTCCTCAACAGACCCAGCTACCACACATGTGGACCAAGGTTTCCAGAGCTATCTCTGAAATCTGAAAATTATTGCTGAGGCTCTAGAGGATAAAAAGACTGTATAGTTGAACAGGGTTCATTGTGAGCATTGAATCGAAAATAATCAATTCACAGCCATGAATAGCAGTGAATTTTTAAGAAGGGTAGTGAATTTGGAAAATTGTACGATTTCTGAGGGAGGCAATTTATAAATACCTTGAAAAAGATCATCAAATTTGAAACAGTTGGAAATGAGAGTTGATTTGTGGACTTTTGTCCATTCATTCTACTTTTCAGTTTGATTATTCATTTAGGTACTATTGCATTTAGTGTAAATTAGACTTTCTAAATATTAGTGTCACATACAATCACTGGCTCGAAAATAAGCAATTTTCTTGAAAAATTGTTGCAATTGGGAGTGAATTTGGCTGGAAAAGGCAATGAATGGTAGTGAATTTGTTTTAGCAGTACCACTATGAGCCCTGTTGAAGTTCAATGATATATACGATATGCTGTTCATCATGTTTTATGTAATTCCCAATTTCTGCTTTGCGTTTGCATCTTATGATTTGTTTCTATAATGATTTCATACAAATTTACAATAACAGGCTGAAAACCTTGGCTGCGAAGGGAAGGTCGAAGAGGCTCAGGGTGTAATGAAACTGTGTGACCAGCTGACAGAAGAGCGAACTCAATTAGAAAATGTAAGTGTATCAATTAAGATACTCGAGATGCAGTGATCATAGATTTTACTAACTAAGGGCTATGGATTATCCCCAATAAACATGCGATTTGTTTCTTTTCACATTTATGCAAACAATCATCTCCAAGTTGTTGATATTTTTAGCTATCAAAGCATCGAATTATGGAGTGCCTTAATTTTGGAAATTTTCTCACTGTTGTATCTTCACACCCCGTCGGTTCAACACTTAGTTGTAATTTGGTCTCTGTCTAATATACCTCAGTCCCATTCATCTCCAGTACTTAGTACTGGTGACTATCTGCATAAAATGGCTTGTCAGAAATCAAAAGAGAACAGATATCTGTTAATTTTAATGGTCATTCGTTGTTGTGATACCTCAAGTTTTATGTGAATTGGTTTATAGGTGGCCATTAAACCAAAAAATGAACTTACACGAACCTTTACATTGCGTGCATATTTTGTTAACTTCCAATATATGAGATACAGTCGTAGTTATTTCAGCTGGTCAAAATCTGAAAAATTTTGTTGATATTTGTTAATGCGTTTGTCAATAGAATGCATGACCCCCTTGCTGATGCTGAAACACAATGCCAGGATTTGACTTTGGCTGATGATAAGGGAAACGTATAACCTCAGTAATAATGCCTCAAAACACGCATGTTTCATCCATTTACATCAGTTTGGAACACTAGATGTTGAAAAAGGCCAAATGTAAATTGCTTGTAGCTAAGCGTAGATTTCAATTTTTTGTACGATACACGTTGTTCTCATTTTAAATTTTACAGGAAGCTGTGAATACAAATATGCCACAAATGAAAGAGATGGAAGTGTGTGAAGTTTGTGGAGCATTTTTAATAGTCGGCGATGCCAAACAAAGAGCTGAAGAACACCTTATGGGTAAACAACACATGGGTTACGCTAAAGTTCGAAAATATGTCTTAGATGCACAGGTTAGTTTGTGAATATTCAAAATTCTTACATTGGAAATGAGAAACTGTTCCTGTATTTTTGGCTCTGAGAATTTATGGTTTAATATCCTGATAGGAATTTCTTGGTTGGTCAGACTTGGTTGAATGTTATTACAATGGGCATTCAAACCCAATCGTAGCGATCGACCTCCTGTGTATGGAAAAAAATACCATTTCTTTATTTGGCCTTTCAAGGTTATTTACTTATGAATTAAAGGTGAATCTTAAACCTGCCTCCGACATTTTACAGGCTTGGGCGTTATATGGGTACATAAAAAATAATTTTATGTGTATAGCCAAAAATTTGTTAAAGCTTAATGTTGGACTAAACGTTGGCATATGATGACTTTTTGAAGGAAGCGAAAAAACAGAAAGAAATCGAACGCGAACAGATGTGGCAAAAAGAACGCGAGGCTCGGGAATTGGAACGTGAAAAAGAACGCGAAGAACGTCAACGGAAAAGAGAGGAACGCGAGAAAGAACGCCAGGAGCGTAGGAGACGTCGTAGTCGCAGCAGAAGTCGTCATCGTTCACACAGCAGGGAGAAACGTAGAAGAAGTCGTAGCAGGGATAAGGACAGGTATTTACTATATTTCTGACAGATTCAAGGTTCCTCCACCCCTGTAAAACCCTCAAATTTTGAAATTATGATTTCGACAAACACTCAAATTTAGATTTCTCATCATGAAACCATTGTTTTATTATCATAATTCAACCAAAAAAAACTTGTAGTATATACAATATAGAAATGTATTTGTCTGTTCGTATTATTTCTTTCGACATTTCAGACTATAAGTCACACCTCTCAAATTATTGTTTTAATGCCCTCGTACAACCCTCAAATGCCCCTCATATTTTGAACAGCCTAATTGTTGTCAGAAAAGCTTTTACCGGGGAAAAAATTGAACCTTCGATGCCTGACTTGGCTTTGAGGTTAAAGTCAGCTGCACACAGAACACTTTTGGCCACAAAGTGCTTGGTGTGTGGTTGGCTTAGAAATTAAGATTTTTTCCAAATTTTGATTGTGGTAAATTAGTGGTATTGTTTGGACTGAAAGGGTTCTTTTCGAATCATTGAAACTTGTCTTATGTTTGTAGTAGAAGGAGAAGGGATCACGATCGCAGCAAACGATCTCGAAGTCGTGACAGACGCCGTTCGAGGAGCCGCGATCGTAGCTCGCGTTCACATCACGGAGATTCAAAGAGTCGTGATCGCAGTCGAGAACCGTCGAATGAAAAACAAAAAGGTACATATGTAATTAATAACAGACGTTATCTGATCGAGTTTACAAATGACTTTCCTGTATTCACACTTTTTAGACGAAAAAATCTCGGAGATTTTGAATTTGTACCTAGAATTTAATTCTAGGTACAAATTCAAAATCTCCGAGATACAAATTATTAGTATGAAAATTACGTATTTCCTGGTTTGCTATGAAAGTAAGCGACCATTTGCTTTTGAAAGGAGAAGGCTTAAACGCAGATCTGGACTGCTAGAGCAATTTGATTGAAGCCGGTCATTGTGGCTGGTGCTCGACTTAAGTCAAGAGCGGTCAAATCAACAAGTTTAAAGTGTATGCTCATTGACTAATTATTTCGAAATACATACCAAAGGTCTGCCTTTGTGTCGACAAATAAGTCATAAGGACAAAAATCAACATAGTAATATTTTCAAGCCTGTGAAACGATAAAAAATATGAAAACAACTAAGATAGCAAAATAGGCATTTACTAATAGAAAATCAAACATACTACTGTACTCCCAGTCCTAATTTGATTTGCAAGATATTTCACCAAAACATTCCGATCAACGAATAATGACAGGTCGAGAATGTTGAGTATTCCACGGAAACACACAGAGCGCCACTTGTGTGTAGTGACAGACTATTTCGGGATCAGTATTCTGATAAAGGTTTTGGGTCCCTGAGTATTTCTGGATCAGTGGGCAAAGGGTTTAAACTGATCTGTATTAAGTAAGTTTGGGGAATGATATTTAACAAAAAGTTCATGATATTATTGATTTTAGATGGCGGCCATACGAAGTCAGATGAAGGTGCAGCCAATGACAGACCCCATAATGACGTATCGAGAGACACCGCAGATAATACTCAAGAATAATGAGGTGACATGTTAATATTGTATAAAGGTAAGTAAATTGATTCGAGTTAGTTGCACGGAATCAGCCAGGGAGATTCTAACAATCAGAACCACTTATACTCTAGAAATTTAACCATTTCCTAACCGTCAGATCGCTCCTGTTTTCCAGTATGGTGTCCCACTACTGTAAGTAGTAGTTCTTTCTAGTGTGGTAAATAGACTGATGTTTAATGATGTTGTCTTCAATAAGGGTTAGAGGCACTCATAAGATTTTGATGTTTGAGAGGAAAACTAACCAAAATAGTTTGTCTACTTTGTTTAAGTAGATATGCCTTCCAATTTCTGTATATTTTGAAAATCTTTGTTTTCCAAATACGAAATTATTTCTTGTGGTTTTGATTGCTTTAGAGTCTTGCTGCAATTAATCCACAGTTTTTATTGCAGCAAGAAAGGTGAGTGAAAACAAAAAAACCGAACAGCATGTATACAAAATCCGTCTGCAATGAAAAACAGAATTGAGAGACCAAACGTCAAGTTTGACAAGAGATAAAACAGATTCTTTTGAAGTTCCTTTTGCAAATGTTTCTTCAATCTGTTTGAATTTTATCGAATCTCTGAAAACAAATCTACTGAAATAGAATCTGTTTTCGAATTTGTGCCCTTGGTGTCGATTTCAAAAATTCAGTATATTTGTGAGCTGTATTTTTTCGATGTCCACCAAAAATTCTCACTGATATTTTTCTATTCCGTCAAAAAAAAATTCGTACAAATATTTATCGCGAATCGACCCCCGTAATGGAGTTCTATTAAATTCCGTCCCGTCGCTGATTGCAATTGGACGACATCAACGAGTTAAGCAGCGCCATCTATCAACATCTAAAATCGGACCTCCAGGTATTTCAATGCTGTATAACAAAAAAAACAACAGAAAATTTTCCACCGTTGTAAAGTATCTGTCTAGCTTTTGTATAAAAATTTTAGATTTTTTTCGGGGGCAAAGGCTTACATGAAATTTTGGATTTTAAGAAAAATTTTTAAATCAAGCTGTAGAGGGTGATGTTTTGCTACGAATGATCATATCTCGGGTTTTATCTGATATTTTATATCTATGTTTTATTTAAATTTGTGTGAAGAAGTCTCTTATAATTGGATAGCAGAGGTTTAGTACACAAGTTCAAGACATTAAATGAAGGTATACAAACAATGTCTAATTACGTAGAACGTCATTTCATTTGAAACGTAACAAAAAATTCAATGGTTCATAGGTTGTGGGATTCTGTCTCGAGGATGAACCAAACAAATTTTTCGTTAAAAATCCAAAACAGAATTTAGTGTTGTGTCGAGGTTGTGGGTTTATGATGAATTTTGGGTCATAAATTATTGTTTTAATAATTGGAATATCGCGACGAAGAGCTGCAACCGTAACCACGGCAACACGCGATGACTTCGCTCGTCCGACTCGCAAGCTGAAAAATATTCGCAGGTGGGCCACCCGGTATCTGAAACTGGCGTCTAGAGCTGTCCGGGCTAATTTGTCATTTTCTGTTACTTTTCAGTATGTGTAACCTGCCTACTCCAACCTACGTCAATAAATCCATCACAACTTCGAGATCTACACATCATTCTTCGAAGATTTCCTCATAAGCGACGACATTCATCCAAACTCTTAGGGAAGCGTTACCAAAAACTACGAGCGAAGGCTTTAGGATTGTAAATATTATGTGGGTAATAGCGTAACCTTATCTGTTAGCATACCGGTATTTAAAAATGATTAGTAGGCGATTTAAATGGAAATTTTATTTTGTTAACTCCATCAAGTTCCATCAATGTTTTACATCTTTTCCAATGAATCTAAAATTTTACATTTGATTTATGAATGCGTATTTTTTGTGATCTATGAACCAATTTATATTTTCCCAAAATTTACAAAATTTATTAGTGAAAACTCAATGACATCTAATTAATTTTTTCTTTGTTGTATTTGAGACATTTCCAGTCAGTTGACATTAATGGGTTTTCATTGCTTGTTGAATATTTTTTGAACCAATCGTCAACATATTTCTTTTTGACTCTTAAAAATCTGTAAATAAAAACACACGTTTATTGTATGATTAGTGTTTTTCTTAACTTTTTTCATTGCAATCCTTGGGGTATTGATGACTTTTTAGTTTGAGATGAAAGCATTGTAGCGGAACGAGGCTGAGTTGAAGAGTCGTGCAAATTCAATCCAGCTTCATTTATTCCAGCTTCCTATGTATTCTCGGGTGTCTCTCAAGTCTCTTATACAAATTTTGGCATTGAACAGTTAACAAGTGACGTACCCATATAAATTTGACCATTCTAACCCTTACGGTCCTGAACCTGGTTTCAGAGACTGGTTATAACCTTATCGCTGACGATAAGTTTTGTAAAATCTGTTATCTCCATAGTTTTACATTGTCTTTATAGCAACAGTCACTAGGAATACATAAGCACTTCATGCTAGCGATAAAGTTATTCGATGTCTTATGAAACCGGGCTCTGGGGTATAGTCCCTTGCTGTCCTGGAGGAAAATTTAAGGAAATTCGACTCCCAAATGTAAGCTGCCTTTGTGAACATGCTGGAGGCTGCCATATTTACCACTAACAATGTAACCCAGTTGATGTTACTGCGATTCTAAGACGATTGGCCCCGATATATGATTTATGCTATCCAGGATGGTGCCTACCTTCCATTTTCCTGGCCCCTCCAGGACTACGCATCCTTTGCCTAAGTGTGAAAATTCAAGGACGGCAAAATATTGGATATAATGAACTGCAATTTCGACCCAAATATGAAATTTCAGCCCTTTTTTAACTGAATTCCACGTCCCGACAGGTTTGCTGTAATGTTTTAGCGCTGAAGGGTATTTTTGGGGAAACTTTGCACTTGTGCATCTGATGAAGGGCTTTACATGGATACCAAAGAGATTCCTCTCGTCTTACAAGGACTAAAACATGGAAGTGACTCTGACAAAATATGTTTGGTCAAATCTCGCTTAAACCATACGTAACATTTTCAAATGTCCGCCAGTGTTGGTGAATCAACCTGCATCATTGTGCTAGCGAACTTGACTCAACTCCGGTAGGAAATTAAGAACAGAAAATTCCAATAAAACGGTTTTTAATCAAAATCTTATGATGTACATTGGATACAAAAGGTAGATGAAGTAAAAGGTAAGTCTATGCTAGGATGAAAAACCCCAAAAGCCAGTTTTCGAGTTTTGGTGGTTTGGTCATGAATAACCTGGCTTTTACATGATTCGCCTTAAAAACCTAGGTTTTTGCATTTTTTATTGACCTGGCAATAAAGCCCGATCTTAGTACTCTACATGACTGCATAGACACAAAACTGATGAACACTGCTTTTGAAGTTTTGGAAAATTCTGCATTTTCTAGCACTAGTGTTGACATAGCTATATTCATAAAAGAATTGTAAAAAACTTTTGATTTAGTCAGTTGTTGATTGATTGTGGAACTTGAATAAATAAATGGATACATATTGTACTTTTCTATTACATAACATATTACATAACATATATAAACACATATTCGATTACATCAACAGCACGATTGTTAAATCTGATACCTTGCTTAACTCGGACGTAAATTAGAAATAATGATTAAAGATTTTACATTTACTGTTTTCATGCTTTCAGTATCGTGGAAATATACATAATAATTCAGGTATATACTTTTTCAACACATCTCTACACCAGAAAACATTTATTCCGGCGCCATTCCATCAGAATTGTTCCCCATAAAAGTTCCAAGCAATGCCACTTAATTTATGTAATGAAAGATTAATTCAGGGTTCTCACAGGTCATGGAATCCTGAAAAAGTCATGGAATTTTAAAATTGGAATTCTAGGCCTGGAAAATCAGGCTATTTTACTTCAGAGACATGGAAAAGCCATTTAATTTCAGAATTGGTGGCCATCTTGGATACAAAATTTGCATTACTTTATGTAAAAGAACCAAAAATCATTGAAACCTATACACCCAATTCAAGCTATATCAATGCGAAAAGGTTATGGAATTTTAGGTTTCATTCATGGAATTTCAGAAAAGAGGACCTGTGAGGACCCTGTTAATTGTGATGGGAAAACAAGGCATACATTTATTTGCCTTCACACATGTACCAAATTCCAGTTCTGATACAGTTGAAACGTCATATCCAGAATAAACAGTTTTCTTATTGAAATCAATTTGTGAGATTTTTCTTATACCGTATATAAAATCAATATGGATATAATTGCATTTTACATTCAACCTAATTCGTATCTAGCTGAATGAACCTGGTGGTCTCAATGCATCCGAGTTAACAGGTTCATTAAATAGATATACATGATATCACAGAACTCACAATATTACATATAAAGGGCTCTCTAAATAGGATAAAAATCAGCTGCTACAAAAGGTTTACTGTCCCAGGGAAGGGAAGAGGGAATTTATTTAATGTAACAAGATCTCTGGATGCATGCAGATGAGAGAGATCGCGACTCCCATTTGACATAAGTTACATTGTCAGCAAAATTACAAAGATTCATATAAAAGCTAGAAAGACAATAGTTTGATTTGTCATTTTGTTGTACCGGTAGTTATATTTCATTGGATTTTATAAACATGTTCTGTTAATGAAAATTACACTTTTACTGTACGCATACAAATTGAATGGACCCTTATTGGAAGAGTGAAGAAAGTATTAATAATGAATATACAATAGGAAGGTTTGGTCTTTGGATAGTAGAAAAATATATGTCTAAACACTCATAACTATGTAACAACAATAAACGAAAAGGCAAATGCATTTGATAGTCATGTTGGAATGAGAATAAAACTTGATTCATCATAAAACGTGTTAAGGGGTTTCATGACCTAATTTCTGCTTTGGTTGGAGTGGTTTGGAGACTTAAATCTTGTCTACATTAGGTATTTTAAAGCCGCGCTCAAAATTTGGTATCAATGCACTAGACTGAGCGTGCGCGATATGCATTGCCGTAGCACTACAAATCATTCGAGCTGCCATCTGGAGCCGTACTCAGTACTACGTAAGATGCGGCTGCACCGTCTTCACTTATAAACGCGACTTTTGCATAAAGCAAAAACCACCAATATTGGAGCGTCCGTTAAAGCCGTGTTCAACCGCTAGTGTAGTCAGTGAAGCCGCGTTCAAATCTCTAATGTAGACGAGGTTTCAATTCTTAAGTTGGGAGTTTTATCAATGAGGCGAAACCATGGTCAAAGATCCTTGGCCTAAGTCCAAAAGTTAGGAGAGGAATTCTGGAAAACTTTTTTTTGCTTTGATTATAATTCATCCTTCCAGCGTTTGACTCCTTCAGATTTCGTGCAAAGTCCTTGAACGGTTTCAACATCATTGTAACAGAGAAAGTCTTCGAGATGCGCGCGGGATTCAGGTTTCTCTTTGAAAACTTCATACATTTCTACATCTCCGACTTCCCCGAGGAATTGGTCACATATGTCGTGCAATCTGAAATATTGGAGAACAGAAATTATTTGATACTAACTGATACTCTATTGCCAAAAGGACAGTACATATTGTAGGTCAATATAGCATTTTTTGGTTCATGTTCCACTTCACCAAAACCTTCATTTAAACTAGGGGTCCAGGGACCTCATGCCCACTTGGAAAACTTATAGGGATGCAGTCCAGATACAGAATAGTCACAAAGAAATAAGATACTACACGGCAGTACTGATTAAAGGTAAAAATTGTGATCCTTGACTGACCTAGTCAGTGGTATGGTACCACCTATGAAAACATGATCAATAATTCCTGGTGTGCCGATACCCCTGGAGTAGATAGACTTACATACCAAATGTCAAGGCAATAGCTAATTGCAAAATGAATACCTCGAATATCATAGAAAACAGGTTAAATTAGCCAATTTGAGGAAATTAAAGAGGGCCCCACAAGGGCAATATCAATCTGAGGGCTCCAATTCTTGGTGTGCTGAATATAGACCTATGAAGATAGGTAGATAGACCTACATATTAAATATCAGGACAATAGCTCAATGCATGAGGAAACTTCCTCAAAAAACTTGAAAAACTGGTCAAAATAGCCAATTTGAGAAATTGAAGAGGGGCCACAAGGGTATTATTGATCTGGGGGACCCTATTTTTGGTGTGATGATAGCTATTGGGTAGATGGACCTACAAACTAAATATCAAGACTGTAGCTCAATGCATGAACCTTAAACCGAACACAATAGCCCGAAGTCCCAAGTGGGCTAAAAGTTTTTACTTAGTGAACAAGTTGTTTTTCTGCATTGCATGAAATGACTTTTTGGATGAAGGAAATATATATACACTTCAGAGGTTTTGACTTTCAAGTCGATATGTATGGGCCTCACCACAGGGGATTGGTAGCGCAGATAACACCCCAACGACTTTGTCTATTCATTGAGCTATCTTCTCCAAAAAATCATACTCAGCGAACATGCTTGAACTCCCAATTCTTAAATTCGAAATAAAACTCTTTTTTGCCTGGAAGGGCCCATAAAAACCTTTGCAGCTTTAGTAATTGCAACTCCAAATTCCACTTCATTGTATATTTGATCCACCTTCAGATAATCCTGGTGATGCAGGTTGAAGCTTGAGCTCATAGTATCCCCCACCCAAGACCCACCTAACTAAGATTTTCCCTTGTTCCTGCGAAAGACAGCTTGTAGATATTTTTTTCAAAACAACACAATTTTTTTCTTTGATATTTCAAATATTTCTAGATGAGAAGAATGCGTTAATTGAATACTCTCCGTGGGGATTAAAGAAGTATCATTTACCTTGAAGGCCATTTTCCACCACCTTGCATAACTGTTGGTCCAGATGCTCTGTCGGGAAGTCCAGGCCCAGAAAGATAATTCTTCTTTTTGATCGATTTTACCCCATAACTGAAAAAAATATATATATTATTTTAGTCACAATCAATGCTGAGTGAATATGATAAGTTGCATAGTGAAATTTTTTCTTTTATTTATGATGTTAAGCAGTGAACTCTTTGCCATTATTTAAGTTTAAAAAATATATTCTTTTACATACCGGTTCTAGTAATGGAAATATATTGACA
>JAYMFW010168143.1:0-16843 GCA_036785005.1 Tubulanus punctatus
TGTATGAAAATACCTCGAACCATTCAGGCCGTCCGTCCGAAATTCAGTTGTCGTACGATAGTGTGACCAAGGCCTAAAACAGAGAACAGTTTGCGATTTTTAGTGCGATTAAGTCGCCCGATTTAATAAATCGCGTGAGTCAAGTGGGGACACTTCGCAATTTTTGACGACACTTCCTGCTTTATTACCGGGAAATGCGTTACGCGTGTAGATGATGATTGAGGCGAATTTATCCTGTCAAATTTGATTTGGTTTTTTGACGACAATTGGATCAACCTGGGTATTAGCTAGGTCACGGTGTCGAACACGACTTTATTAGTGCGAGTTGGGTGACACTAAAAATCGCCCTGTGTGTCCTATGCTAGAAAATTAGTGAGACATGAACCCTATTCCAAAACAGGGGCGTACCCAGGATTTTTTGAATGGGGTTCCATTTTGCCATTCTTCCTTCCCTGCCCATGAATTTTTGAAGGAACACTATAGACCCCTTTAACAGTCCATTCATATATATTCCCTGCGTATACATATTCCCTGGAACCCCCCCCCCTTAGGTAGGCCCCTGCAATACTCGTTTTTCAACGTTTGAACTTGAAAATGCGGACGCCTGTGGATCAGGAGCTGAAATAATAATTTCCAAGCTGGCAATTTCTATGTGCTTTAAATCTTATATTGGCGACCAATTATTATATCACAAAGGCTTCTGAAAGGTTCATGGTTAATTGTACAGCCATTACAGTAGGATAGTTGTAGTATTAGGTTTTTTTGCTGAACAAACTTTCTGCGAAATAGAATCGTTCTCACAACTCAATAACAATAATTGACAAAACTTCCCCATTTTATTACACTTAAAGTATTATCTGTTTGTAGCATGTTTTTGTTTTTGTTCATTTATAAATTTCTATTATGTGTTTATCTCTATTGTGCAAATCTACGTATATTACAGAGCAATAAATACTAATTGAATTGAATTGGTGCTGCTGAGCCACTGCTGTATTTTACCGTTCGATGATGTGATGGTCAAATAGTGACTGAAAACTTTCCGATAATTCTTGTGCCACTTTATCGCATATATTTCTACGAGCTAGAAAATAAGAAAACAGAGGTCATGGTATTAAAAAATCTTTGACTTCATTTGGACCAGATGGTGATCATACCTAGCACCATACCCAGTCGTATATTGTGACGCTCAATTTGTCCATTGCTAAGCCACTTCATTCAACAAAATTGAAATGTCAAAATTTTTATAAAACAAACGGTCCGACATAGCGGATATGAGAGTAGAGACCCACCAAATTGAGAATAAAGGTTAACCATTTTTAGCCTAATTTTTATATATTTTTACAAGTTATGTCGTAAACAATACCATATAACGAAATGAAAAAGAATAAACTCAAATATAGCTGCAAAGCCACCAGGTCAAAATTGTAATCCGGGTAGGCCACTGATAACCATGTGGTCATATAAAAGTAATGAAAATTGAAATGTTAAATAACGTGCACCTACCCAGTTTCGATCCCAGGCCCACATTACAATCATCCAATGACTTACCTCTGTCCTACGGGGTCTTGGTGTGATAGTAGAGATAAACTTGCAATTTTAAATACCGGTACGAAAGACTGAATCTATTCGCTAATGCACTTAATCCCTGTATTTTGTCACTAGGTATAATGCCAATCTTTAATAACGAGGTTCTTTCACCCTGTCCATGTCCATGTACTGGCACCAGTAACACGATCAAAATCATCCGGTGATATCAAATAGGTCATAAGAAAGTAAGCTACTGTGATTCAAACCTATCAGTCGATAATTCATTGTCGAAGTTTAGTAGTAACTTATGTTTAAAAAATCGATGAAAAAATAAATGGAAATTTATCCAATTTTTGGCTAAATTGTGTCAAATTAATTCATTAATATGGTAAATATGGATGTAATAGAAATTTAAAAAATTAAATATAAATACCCGCCCAGCTCAGATTGGGTCGCGGTCCTGCAATTCCAACAACTGACGCTATACGTCATATGTCCCATGGAGGACTTGTTATGAAATATCGGGAGATATGACGTTTGAAGTTTCAATACCTAAGTTCAAGTATTGTGCTATTGTTGTCGTGTTCCCAAGCGTGAGCGGTTAATCCCTATATTGCGTCAGAAATATACGAGGTTTTTGGACATTTAGACCCCTCTGTGGCCCTTACGGCTGCGATTATAAAAAAAAAACGTTCATTTCATCGATGCGTATCGATGTGATTTAGGTATATGGGAAGTTTCAAGAAAATTCGTTAAGAAATGAAGGAGGACTATGACATTTGGAGGTCTTCTGTTCGAAAACACGCCAAAAACGACGTTTTTGGACATTTCAGACCCCTCTGTAGTCCAAACGGCTGCGAGTATCAAAAATTCCTTAGCTGTGACGATAATATGATTTAGGTATATGCGAAGTTTCAAGTAAATTCGTTAAGAAATGAAGGAGGACTATGAATTTTGGAGGTTTTTCTGTTTGAAAGCCCATAGAATAATAAACACGACAATAATAATAGAGTTTATGCCGAAAAGCAGAAACTCTAATAATTCTAGATTTTACCTGGTCTGGAAATGACTTGATAATCCACGTAAACTTATGATCGAGAGGCCAGCCGTAGTTCGTGAAAGTTCCAGACGAAATCGGTACAACGAATGCATCACCGACCTTGACACGAATTGACGCTAGATAAGAAATCGATGGATGGATCAATAACTTGACAATTAAAAGAAAATTATTTGCTCAAATTTCAATTGACGCAATGAATGTAAATTCAAAATACAGAGCCTAAAATGTTAATAAACGTACACATAAAATAATAGTGATTTAATTAGAGGTTCATTAAACACTAATTATGGGAATTTAATATGATACGCTGATCCCAAAAACAACGATCAACAAAATGAAAAAAATTACGTATGTTACTGAAATTTGAATCACTGATTTTTCCTCGAACTGCAGCACATATCATATCATATCATATCAATACTTGGTATCAGTGAATTCGGGTTGAAGAGTCTATACGGTAGACTCCGTCTATAACGGTGGAGTTGGGACTGATTAAATTTTACCGTGGTTATAAACGAATACCAGTACACAAGCAAATTAAATGAAACAGAGACCGAAAAGTTTTAAAGAATTTCACCGGTTTGGGCGGATTACCGGATAGAGCGGTACCGTTATAGGCGGAGTCTACTGTATACATTTTAGTACACTATTCTTCCTCACTATTGTTCAAAGTTACATCTTACCTTCTATTTCGTTGATGAAAATGATAGATCCAACCATCAGGAATATATGTAGACCCATCGTGTGCAGACACCATGACTTTTCTACACTGATTCTATCCGTCGAAAATCTTTCTATAAAATTGGATTTCGTTTTATTGTGTTTATCCTAGACTCGAAATATGATAAAACACGCGTTTAATTTTATGATGAGAAATAAAAGATCTGGTCATCATACGACATTTTGTAATATGGATGAAAATTAACTGCCAGAACCAATCAGTTTAAAACTTCAGTTGACTTTGATTTCATAAAACATCCATTCATTGGCAAATATCATTGAAAAAAAGAACTGTTGATTCATGTATCAAATTCATCAACTTAATTTCAAATTTGAACTTTATTTAAATTTAAAATTTTTAAAATTTAGCGTATTGCGCCTTAGGATTAAACCAACGTACCGAATATCACGTTGGGTTTTCTCATTCTCGAATCATAAACACGAAATTTTTAAATCGTACAATCATTTACAATCAACACGAGTCTAAAAAAACTTTTCAGGACATACGGAAAAAGCTAAATGTAGGGGAGGGGGATAAAATCGGGATTCGAACCTCTGACAATGAGAGTGCATGGTGCTTTGGATGCAAACCTCCTCATAAAAGTCAACGTTTTTTTGTTGTTGGTGCTTGTCGATCTTTGGCCTATTTACAACATATTTCTATAAACAGTCCTCGAATTCAGTAGGAAGATGCCTTGATACGTACCGTGCAGTGGCGTACGGCAGTCAGTTGATTGATGTGGTCAGTACACAAAATCGTCGACGACCCCGAAGATCTGCCCAGGTATCAGAATCAATTTCTTATCGAGAAAGGAGAGTGCTTCTTTGATGCACTGAAATTTTATAAAATTAGATATGATTTTTATTCAAAAAAAGATAAAAGCTAGCCTATATATATTTGTTACTATTGTTATCTCACGGTTTCTCACGATATTTTGGGTTATATTTCTCACAAACATTATTTCAGACATATAGAATCAACCACGGGTGGTAGGTGAGAACAGGATATTCAGTGGCTCGGCTTCAAAGAAAATCTTCATCACAGAAAATCTTATTCTCACTTACCACGAGTGGAAGATCTTGTTTTTCCCGACGTTATAATATGACATTTTTACTATGTTTTCATCGATCCACTCCAGTGCACATATTTTCGCAATGGGTTCCTCCCACTATATTTCATTATCGGGGGAGACTAAAATGACATCCTGGCTAAAACCATGGGAAATGCTTCTCAGCACATCCAATTTTCAAAAATTTAAACTCTTTTTGACTTCACACCAAAGGTGCTGGCGCTGGTCGACCGTAGGCACAGGTGAACAGTAAAAATATGTGGCCCGTAGCCAGGATTTCTGAAAGGTATTTGTCAAGAAAAAGGGACCTCCACCAAAAAGGGCACTTCCAACAGTATTTTCCAAAATCAAATCAGATAACAAAGTCGCATCGATTCCCAGTCACTACATTCCCATAGCTGACCAAATCGGATTTCCTGTTTTTTTTCTATTTAACGTGTAAAGAAAAAATTGCTTCCCCGAAAAAGGGCACTCAATATTTTAGGGGAGATACCAGTAACACCGGAACCCCCCAGCGTTACGGGCCTGCTACGTCACTTAGCGAAAAAGAAGAGTCCCCAAGTCCGGACGGACATATCAGGATAATGTGTAAATAGGAACGTTTCTGGTTAGGTGAACGACACCGTGCCTTTATGAAAATTCTAACTCAAACTTGAGCTGGTATGGTTAGCTAAACGTTTCCGTGCACTGTAATGTTTCAATCTACATAAGTAGCACAGCTGTTAAGCAAACCTATTGTGCAAATTGTAATAAAAGCATGAAACTTTCTACAGTCAATCTGTATACCATAAATTTTATTTTCAGATGTGAAGCCATTATGGATTAGACCCGTGACGACCTTGAGAGGTCAATTACCTTGGACAACCAAAAAATACCATTTAGTGCTAAATTTCACAATACCATCATCATTGATTTAGCATAAACCTTGGCAAACAGCATATCAAATGAATTTTGTCCTCGTTACATTCGTTACATGACGACCCTCTCACAGAAGCATCCTGCAATCCTGAATGAATTTTTTGCCTCTTCCACCGCACGAAGAGACATAGTCGCATCCTGTGAATGCGGGAAAGACATGGAGAGTGATTTGGTTAAACATGGCAATCGCCAACACAACAACATCAGTGTCTGTTTGCGCACAGCAGTTTTTTAACCAAAAAGAAGAACTTTTGAGTGAAATATTAGAATCCACAAGGAATTTTCACCAATGAAGGACACCAATTTTAGCTAATCTGATAGGATTGTTCCTTTAAAAAAACCAACAGAAAAAGTATTTTAGACTATAGCATGAGTGAATGAATTGATCAGAGGCCAAAATATACACGCGCGAAATATGTAGAATTCAAATTTGGAAGGACCTTTTAATAAAAAAGCAGGAATTTTGGCCAAAAATTATAAAAAAAACAGGACAAAGTAGGGTTCGTCCAAACTTTTTCCAAAAGCAGGACAACGCAGGACTTGGAAGGACCGCTGGAAGCCCTGTTAGAGCTTCCACGTATAGTTGAAAGAAGATCTGAATGAAGATATCTGATGAACAGCAGCAACTTTATCTCCAGTGACAGAACTTTGAACCAATAGTCGAACTGGACACTAAAGCCCACTGTTCCAAAGGTAACACCACAGCTTGATGTAGTTGCGTCTGACGTGTATTTGTTATATGCTCGTTCCATTAAGATGTAGACACTTGCAGCAGTCACTTGGTGTGCATGACGGATCTTCGTCACATGGCTTGCATAAGTGAATGAATCTGCCGTTCCAGGGCTTGCAGTGTTTGACTGTACCAGATAACTCCAACCACTGTCATTGAGCCAACAAAGAATAACAAATCATAGTGTATATGTTAGAAGCTCACTGAAACACAACAAAACTACATAAAAATAATTTTTTGTATGGATTATTGATGATGGTGGTACGATATTTAACAACATTTAGCGCTTAATGGTATGTTCGGTCACCCAGAGTCAGTGACCTATCAAGGTCGTCACGGATCATATCAAGATAGCTCCACATCTGAAAATAAAACTTAATGCTATATAGATTGACTGTAGAAAGTTTCATGCTTTTATCACAATTTGCACAATACTTTATTCTAACTAACTAACTAAGACTTGTGCTGGTTAGGTGAAGACATCGTGCCTTGATACACTTTACCGCGTACAGTAGGCCTATACAGTTGTGTGCAACGTCATAAATTATTGTTTCAATATATTGTGGATCTATTTCTTAAAATTTTTCACACAAATTTCTACCATATTTCACTCGTTGTAGCGATTTAAACGTTGTTGCTTTATCTTGATCGTTATTTACTCGATGCACTTTAGCAACAGGTTCGGTGTGTCTCAAGACAGATTGACTTTCATAAAGTGCGTCTGGCGTACTAACATTTAATTTTTTCTTCGACATCTTTTCTCCCTTGTATGATCTAACAGCGCTTCGATGTCCACTGCGGTCTTTTGTATATGAAGCTGGTTAAGGTAATGGGTATGTATAAGTCGTTGTTGTTGACAAATTTTAAGGTGTGTGGGTTAAAAATCTCCAAGAAAACATAGACCCACATTTTGCATTACACGGGAAAGTATTGCACTTGATATTCAAACATTTCGCTGTGACAAAATTTTTTTTAAATAAGTGTTATTTCTATCTGTATGTTATAATCTGATCAATAATTAATTGGTTCTGCAGGTGGTGCTACTCAATCATCCTCACACACAACATACATATAGCAGTACATGTATGTTTATAGCCTCTATAGTAGATTTCTATAACCATAACACATATCATCCCTTATCGGCGATAGCGCAGTTTTTATGCGATCTTATGATGGTTTCGAACTAGCGTTCGGTATATCCTTTACATCAGTGGTGAATCCAGGGCACTGCAAGTACGGTGGTCAGAAAACGTTCTCTGACGATTTTTATCGCAACAGAGTGTCCAAACAGAAATGCCCCCCGTCAAACTTCCCCTTGTTGGTTCTGTGTAGAGGGGAATTTGTGTTAATCTTTTTAAAACAGATTAACAACTTTCTATCATTGACAATTTCATGGTTCAATGGTTGCTTACAACCAATATGTGAATGTACCATGGGCATATGAAAAGTGATACATGTTAAGATAATGTAATTCAATAGTAAGATAATTCCATATTGCTTCAACCTGTCGTTACACCATTGCTAAATTCACCCACATGACTTCCTTATTCCCCAGTACTTCTTGCTAATTATTTCTGCAGGAATTCTTCTGAACCAAGGTCGTCTCTGAACATGTAGATTCGGTTGAAAATCTACTTGAAATGCAGGGAAATAAAACATTTTTTCCAACTCACACTAGACAAGATGGCCGACGTTAAGTGTTGTGACGTCCAATTTTGCTTGATGCCTAGGGGTTATAGTGTTAACTCGCATCGAAAATGAATACTCAACACCAAGCTTGGTTTGAATTGTAACACTTTGTATAGTTTTTACACCTAACACTAATATTTAACATCAGATCCACTATATCACACTCAGATCAGGTGCAATTCAGGGATCACACCGAACAGTTCTTAACTGGGGGAATATCCGGTGTTACGTGTAAAAATCACGTGTTAGTGTGATTCTAACACTAGTTGTGACCTCACCCACTGTAGATGCATTCAGTTTTCCAAAATCTCCCCAAAGGGGACTCTTTTTGTTGGCTAGTGCCAAGGAGGTAAGTCCACATTTAATTCATATGGCATCTACTTTTGGGAAGGGCTGGCTACTGGCTGGATGGCTATGTGCCAAAACGTTCTGGACGAAAACCAAATACTTATTTTTCACCCAAGTAAATTTGTGTGAACGCCCGGAAATGTATGAAAGAGCATAAAATAGGCTTAGTCCACTTTGCGCACTTGAGCGTTCCCATGCAATTTTCATGTGAGTGTCTGTAAAAGTGTTTAAAACTAAACATGTAGGGAGTAGAGTGGGCAGCTGGAACAAAACCTTTGAGTGATTAGGCAAAGATATACCGATTTGTTTCTAATTTCTGAACGGGGAACAGATCTGCGAGTATAATTTAATTTTGAGGTTCTCCAGTTCTTGCAACTGTTCGACCCCGTCCACCTCTACAAAAATGCCCGAATGCATTGGATCACTTACATTTAAATCATAGCTAAAGTTCGGTCGATACGTTAAACCATTGCAAAAGTATGTGTCCACCCACTAAACTGGTTTGAATCATTGAGTAAAAATATCAAATTATAACGTCGGGGAGAAATAAAATCTTCTACAAGGTGAGAACAAGATTTTCTGTGACTCTTTCAAGGTTTTATCCTTCAGTCGAGCTTGGCAAGACTCGTGAAGAGTAAATACTTCACACGTCACAGCAAATCTTGTTTTCACCTATCACCCGTGATGGTAGATTCTAGTAGTGTTTTATAGATAGAGCAACTAGTGTTAGAAATAGTTAGTGTTTCATAGATAAGGCAGTCTCTTTTGGTATTCCAAAATTGTACGTTTTCATCTCGATATTTCGTAAGGACTTACCGACATCGTCCGTTAACGAGAAACTGGAAAAGCCGTTGTTAAAAATGCACCACCCACTGTATCTCGGGATCGGCTTAATTTCATCAGAAATCGCGAAGAAAACACCTTACAATGCACTTCCAATGTATAAAATTTGAACTCTTAAACGCTATAGACGTACGTATGCTTTTTGCATTGTATGAAACCGGCATACGACAAAAATAATTTTGTGTTGTCTATATAGCACCTCTCCATTGGAACTGTTGCGTACGGCCCTAGGGGTGGGAATCATGGTATTTTACTCTAAATGGTTAAGACAATTTTGAAGAATTGTAATTCCAATCAATGCACAAATGACATCCACACGTCCTCTTTTTAAGTTACATACATTTCCTAAATATTTCCGATCCATATACAAAATATCTGAGATAGTAAAACACCTATTTGCGTGAACGTTCTGGCCGTCACATTCAGTTAATTAAACGACAAAAGAAATGTATGACAAATAAATAGACGAGAAACAACAATTCAAAGCAATGTATAATTTTTGGCCTGAAACACTTGTAGCCTGTTCCAAGCTTATCATCTTGAAAATCTCAACGACATCTGGATTATGCAGATTTTTTTCTATAAATCCCTACAGTTAGAGTTCTCATTTCGACAGCGATCATTGCTCGTTTTACAAAATGTGTAACACGTTACTCATCTGTCTCCTCTGCTCCGTAACAGTGGCTGGTGTTTTTGGTAAGTCATAATTATTCATCTGTTACCTTAACTTATTGTTTTGGGTCCGAAGACTGGGTCCGAGATTTATCAACTCAACAATTCAATCGGGGTGGGCTTAGGAAAAATATGCCATTTATGACACTCACGGAGAAATGACTTTCTTACCAATCTATTCCAGATATCCCCTCTATAGCATCAAATTTAGAATGCTGCGAAGCTCATCTCCACGAAAACTTAACAATTCCAGTTGTTTTTCAGCACCGAGAATTTTCGAATATGACATATGATTTTATTAATAATAAAGATTCACCCGAATAGATTTTCTGAATTCCAACACAAACCTTTGTTCAACAAGTTCTAAACCACGAAAAAACTTGGTACACCTAACGAGGCGTAAAAGAATGACTGTTTCTAAAGTCAAAAAGCTTCGTCTGATAAATAACGCACTTCAGAGGATTTTTCCAGCGAGTTTACTTGGATTTTAAGTATATATGCACTGTATAATTTGTTGATAATTCAGCTAATGACGCGAAGAAGATCACAGTTTATGATGTAACAAAGCGAAGCATGTCGGAATCTGCAGCGCATCCCCAATTGTTGACATTTCGCCTCCATTTTCCCGATAATGAAATTGATATTCTACATCTCGAAAGAAGAGATTCGTTAAACGCTCACTACGCGCCGGTTTATCTCGTTAGGGATGGCGGCAAAAAGGTTGAACGTATCGAACGAGAAGCGCTGGTAATTCAACATCATTTTCGGTGCACATACATTTCATCTACATCAGGCTTAGATTTTACAGAGATCTGTTATATTTCTTTCAGGATACAATTCCGTATCAATGTTTCAACAAGAGAGCCGCTGTTAGTGTCACAACTACACGTTTAGCCGATGGACGAATTAAACGAAGTCTCGTAAGTAGAATTGTGTAGCCGAGTTGACACCTTTAGCTCCTATGATATCCGTATTAGCGATTCATGCTTCGTGGTCTGTATTAGCAACGCATAATTTTCTATACAGGCTCTGAACCTTAAGTAATTCCTGTGTGGACATACCAAGAGCTCCCTTAGTTTAGGTTAGGTTAGGTATGGTGATGTCACTCATCGTGTTATCATAACTGTTCATACTTTTACGGCCTCCCTGGCCCATCCACGTTGTAGACGAGATTAATTTGTACTGCATACTAAAAAGGAACTGTTGCTTTTAGCGGGGTATATACAAACGGAATGGTATTGTGTACAGCATCGAAACAGCGGATGAAAACTCAGAATTTAACCAGAGAAAGAGGGACGTCTCGGACGATGGTGGAGTAGCTCATATCGCTAAAAGAGAAGCGGTTGAAAGCCCAGGTGAGGTCTACAGTATTTCCAAAAAAATCTTGGTTTGTGAACACGTCCAACCGGGTGAGGTAGCATAGTAAAATTTGATACAAAGTCAAATAATTAATTGCATTGGGTGGACATTACAATCAACAGAATACGGTTCTCTGAGAATTACCCAATCGGTGTCAATTTTGGATCAAGGATGTCTAAAATGAATCTGCGTGCCATTGATATTTTCTTATTCGTCAAGAAATCTCCCACCCACAGGTGCGAGTTTGGAGCTTCGTAATACAAATTGACACCGCCTTATCAAACCAGTTGGAGATAGACACCAATGGTAGGGTCATCGAAGGTCGGAGTACTCACGGCCGTACGCAGCCCTTTCAATGGAGAGCTGCGATAGTAAATCAACTGTCACGAAAACCATAATTAAGTGCACCTGTGATCTAGGGCCAATCAACCATCAAATCCTCAAATTCTATTTTCGTTTCTAGTATGTTCATTTAAGGGGTTTTCTTCACGATTTTTTTGACGGATTCTTTCTGTCACTGGAAATATAGTGGAACTAGATATTCGGGGAAGTGCATTCACACCTGTCGCACCGCCTCGGGTACGGGCCTGGTACTCTCATTTTTGATAGGATATGCAGGGAACATTATCTATTTGAGAAACTTTCTCAATTCAGCATACGAGGTAAAGAGGGCGAGCGACGATGACCAAGACTATCGTCTTCCGAAAGGAGTTACATACACCGTCGAACTATTGCCAGTCATTGACTACGCCACAAGGATCAGGTAGGACACATGCGCAATCATTTTAGACGACTGCACTTGGACTGATCTATATTTGTTAGATTCTATGCCTCCTCGTGATCGATCGTCTAGCTGCTTCCTGTGATCTTTAGTTTTGGAGTCACTATAGACTGACTTTTTTGTGTGCTGACAGAGATCTTTATTGTTATTGAGAAATCACATGTGATATCAGTGACAAGGAAATAGCTGCTTATGGTTCGGTTACACCAGCACCGAGAGACTAAACATTCCATGTCGAAACTGGCGTCAAAATGTTTAGAAAGCACACATTTCCAAATTATGACGTATAACCAACTCAAGCGTACAAATCTCACTAAAATCAGTATTTGGCTTCTGCATTTCGCAGATTAACATAAATATCTAAAAGGAACCTTTTCGGATATCACCGATTTAGAAATTCGCGTTGATTACACTACGCAAGATATTAAGATGGTGACACATTTTCACATCGCTACCGCTTCTTATTGTTGCAATGTACAAAATTCCCGTTTACATTATTCAAAAGGTAATTTTCCACAGTTTTAAAAGATGAAAACTTCATCTCAATATATAATAGCCCGACAAAGTTATTTTAAAAACGCACGAAAAATGATGTTCAAGAAAATTAGAAAAATGTGCCCAACCATAAAGTCCCGCGGTACCCTGATAAAATGGCGGATAGAAACTGTTAACTGTGTTATCCGAATGTGTTTTCCCTATAAGTCCACCCGTCTGCACCGGGCAGTAAGTTTTTATTAACGTTACTATCTTTTAGTTATATCAATGGTAGTAAAGATCAAATTCTCACAAAAAATTGTAATAAAGAATAAAACAATTACAAAATGCAATTTTCAGTTATGGAGGAGAACTTTCGAAAGTCGTAGCGTATTTGGCTCAAATATATAATCAAGTAGGTATAATCCAGATAAGGATTAGATTTATTTTAAAATATACCCAATTTACAGGTTCAGTGATAAAAATGCCAAAGCAAAAACAATGGGTCGGAAGAGTAACTACCATCCCAGATCAAGGTCTCAAAGGATCGAGAAACAAAATTCTGATTTGGTGTGGATGTATGTTTTAATTATGAGTTGTCATTTAATCGAAGATTGTTTAATAACAGTTTCTAATATCTAAAGGTTGATTTAGTTTTCTCCTCTGTGAAGGACCCAAAATTACAACTAAGACTGGCTGTCACGGCATTCGTCATTCCAAATGTGAGTACAAAAGGCATATTAACATCCAGAATGTCTGGGGTTTCATTAAGACATCATTTCTCACATGCCAATCCGTACATGTCGTTATCATTTCATTTTAAAAAAACAGTCAAGAGAGGACGCAACTTGGTCAGACAACCACAGAAACAAAACCCCGACTAGAAATTACATTACCAGGGGAGAATTTAAAGCCGGAGTCAAAGAATTTATATTTTCTCAACCTCCAGGGACATTTCAGTTTGATCACATACAGGGATTGCCTAGGTAATGTTTTTAATTTCAGCATTGTCACGAGTCCGCACGAGTCTCAATTCAAAATTTCCGGACATTAATCCAATTGACGCACTCAATTTGCTTGTGATTTAAAAGGGGTTTAAGTATAAACTGAGATGCCATTCGTAGTCTGAAATACATTCTCGTGAAACCTGCGACATGATATTGCAGCTGAAATTAAACATAAAAATTTGAAATTTGACTTTATAAGTTAGAAAATGTTAAAATTCATGCTGCTTTCTTCATGCGCTGTATAGTACGAAACACTGATATACTGTAGATGGCATTAAGCCCAATTATGTATATTACCCTAGAGATTATGCAGTACTGCCATCCGGTGAGTTAGTAACTGGAATTCCCCGTTATAACCGTTCAAAATGGCTTGATGTGCCCGAAATCCCCACAAACAAAACGCCACTATGCAGCGGTTTGGTCTAAAACACAAACTCAATCTTAAATTTACGCGGAATTACTAATTAAACTGTTTTTATACGTATCATGGCAGTAAGGAATTGTTAAAAAGGGTCACTCAAATGTAAAATCGGCCTCATACAACACAGCTGTCCTATCTAAATTATCAATTACTGTTCGAGGCTGAGTCTGGGCTAATTTTTTCCTTAATTTTCTGTTATGATAAATTCTAAGACGTTTATTGCAGATCATGCATTTCAAAACCTCCTTCAATATTTGGGTTCTCCAGGGACAGACTCAGTCAATGATTAAGCCAAGATAAAAACTGGAACAAAGTCGTCGGCCTACTAGCTGTATTTCCGTATGGGCCACATTCCGAGCATACCACTTGACCTTTCTATCCCCTGCGCATCCATAATAGTATATCCTTCACAGCTAGGTTGTTTATGGGATTTCCGAGGAGGACATGTGCCTGTGCTAAAAAAACTCTGTCAATCGTTATCAATGTGAATACACTTGAAGTATGTTTTTTTAGTGCTGAAAATGTGTTCAAAGTTGACGAAGAGGGTGAGCTAGTTTTGACTAAGGAAGGTGAACCTCGGGGAACTGGTGGTATGTACAAACACGTGTTGCTCCAACCAACTCATCCCTAAAAGACAATCAAAATATCGGGGAACTAATGTAGTATCCCCCGGACAGGTTGGATAAGTATAAGCGGTCTAATTGAACTCTAATTGAGCTGTAATTATTCCACCAATTGGGGTTGCGCATTTATTGAGGCACACCCTGTAGTCATAGTATCAGTGTAACACTGCTGGATGAACAATCAAAAATATATATTATTACAGATTTTCCGTAAAATTATTCCGTAATGGCCAAACGTTACTTTCAGGTACGGCCGGTGTTGGGTCTATATGCCAGCCCGAATCTATGTCAGTGATTCCCGGTAGCACAAATTTGCAACGGGCCGGGCCAGCACACGAGATTGCCCATGCGTGAGTATAGTATGCTCTATTGGTCGAGTTAGAATTCCACGATTAAACAATATTGAATTAAAGATATTCCACAACGTTTCGCTTTTAAATCTGCACCCACAAGATGTTTGTCCTGAACAAAAGCATTTGTTTCGGTGAACAATTAACGTGTGAGATCTTGAAGTAATCATTGAATAGCGCTGCACACCATTGACGTCATAAAATACCCGGATGTTAGACAAACATGAAGTGTGATCAACTAGTTAATCTTGGTTGAGGTGATTTAAATGTACAAACTGGCTATATCCGATTTAGTGTCCATTGTAAACGACATTAAATAAGGGTCACTACCATGTCGAACTCAGACAAACAAGACCGTTGGTGACCGAGAGTGGACAATTAACTAAAAATAGATCTGTAGCGCAGCGCTATTCAACGATTACTTCAAGGTGAGATGTTCGAGAATACGCATGTGGGGCACCGGGTTCCGGGCTACGATAGCTGGAATCCACCTAAACCGGTAAATTATAGACCATGAAAACTACCAATTAAAGAGGATACTGAATTTGAGATAATGAAAACAGGTGGGCCAAAAACAAAATTCTGCATTATATAGGCGTTTTTATCTAAAGGGAGCGTACATTAAGTACGTACGCATATTTTGGCCGTTTTTCGGACCCCTTTCCCCCTGTACGCTCAAGGTAGTAATTCCCAGTACGTACATTATTATTCTCCCCCCCCCCATAAATTGCTAAAAAACTTACATGTATCTTCTAATTATCCATTATCTACTGTACTTTTTGAATAAGGTCACAGATGTGAAGAACATAATTTCCGATGTAATGTATTTTTGCGTGAAACTTAAACACAAAGTACGTACGAACGTTTATTGTACTCCCCTCCACGCGA
This sequence comes from Tubulanus punctatus, assembly GCA_036785005.1. Classification (NCBI taxonomy): domain Eukaryota; kingdom Metazoa; phylum Nemertea; class Palaeonemertea; order Tubulaniformes; family Tubulanidae; genus Tubulanus; species Tubulanus punctatus. The sequence continues at coordinate 15,481 of JAYMFW010168143.1, forward strand.
CGTACGTCACATTATCTTTCACCCCCCCCCCCATACGCATTTAGTACTTAAATACAAAAACCTCCTCCCCCTTGACCAGTACGTACTGTATGTACGCTCCCAAACAAATCGTATCGAAGCGATTCGCTTGCCGTGTACTTGTCATGTGACCAAATTGGATAGTCCTGGATAAATGATACGTCGGAAGGCCTCGTAGTTTATATATTGCAGACTTGAATGAACGTACCAAATCGCATCGAATCGTCCCCGGAGACGATTTGGTCGATTAGGGTACGCGCGTTGTGTAATCGATTATATGCCATGTAGGGTAATCTTTGTAGGCGATTTGGTTAGATATGACCAAATAGCTTTGATACGATTCGCTTAAAAACGCCGTATGTCTATCTATGTATTACGACTTTGACAGGGGCGTACCCAGGATATTTTGAAGGGGGCTCAACTTTGCTATTCCTGCTGTCTCTCCTCATCGATTTCGGAAGGAACACTATAGACCCCTTTACTAGGTCCATTCATACCTATTTTCCGCGTATAACTTCACACGTTTTCTTTTCGCTGAAGTTAGAAATTGTTTCGCTGAAGTTAGAAATTAGCCTCTATTGTTGGCTAAAAATAAGGGGTGTCGGAACCCCTGGAACCCCCCCCCCCTCCCGCGGGTACGCCCCTGTATTATGTGCACCGAGTACTTTAAACACCTCAGTAGTTCCGCATTGTCGAAAGTTCCTCTTACAATAGAACCGATTTTAAAAGCTCCGTTACAAGAGTCTATTTTTAATTTGTCTGGTAATAACTTGCTAGTCATCCGGGGTCGTCTCGCAATTGTTCATCTAAATATTCTTGAAATGCTGACATAAAAGTAACCAGGGATTAACTATTTCCCGGGAGTAACGGCACATTGTTATATTGATACATGTATGATATGAGAAAATTGATTTTTATTCACCATTATCCAATAATCGATAATATTATAGGTTAGGGGCTGGTCACGATGGTGAAAACCAAAACAAAGAATGTCCGAAAGCTAAGACACAGAGGGAAAAATTTAATATCGAATTCCCTACAGTAACAAGCGTGATGGGAGGTGGTGCGTTCACACTATCGAAATGCGCTATTGCGTGCATTAAAACAAAGATGCAGAAACTATACACGTAAGTATAGAGGACTTACTTTGTGAAAAAATCCGCTATACTATATTTTCTCAACCCTTACATCTCATGTAAGGTTTGTGTGATGTCAAACGTTTAGCAGTGTGTAAAGCTTGATCAGAAGAATGTAATTAGTTATATGTGATTAGTGGGTAAAACATCTTACATTTTCAGACACGGATAATTGTGTCTTCTTCATTACATATAACCTCCCACAGTTG
>JAYMFW010168254.1:6299-16837 GCA_036785005.1 Tubulanus punctatus
GACATTGGTATTCAAACATGGATCTGGAGAGAAGTTTCAATTTCTTTCTACCCAGATAGCACTGGCTTTTTCAAAAGTCTAAAAGTCTATTAGGTATTTGTTTGGAAAACCACACCGTATATAAATTTGCTGCGCCTGAGACACAGCAAAATGAATACTGATGTATACTAAGATTTCAGAAAATGTTCGTGTCTACAACCCTTCAAAACAATATCTGTGAATACATGCAGTATCTCTTAAAAGAATAGGCAGAGAGAGGACAATTGATAGCTCATGGATTAATTGTGATAATCCGCCAGTAACTGAACGTTTAGTGTAAATGATTGAAGATCAAATGAGTGAATCATAGAACTGTTATTGATTTCATGAAAAAAAATACTATTTTTTATCGTCTTTCGACATTTCTGCAAGTTTTCTCGTAGTTCAGCCTTTTTTGTTTTATTTACATCTCCGATACCGAATAGATGATTAGAACCATTCCTCCCATTGCCATGATACTGCTCTATGTGAAAAACGTGGGTGCTCGTTCACTAATTCTGTGTACAATAAACAGGCAATGTCTTAAAAGACGTTAAAACCCTTATCTGTGAATATCGAGAAACGTCGGAAAGTTGTAAATGGTTTAAAAAATCAAGTTTAAAAAAATTTAGCATTGTTTATTTATCGGGTGTCCAACTTATGGTGGGGGGGGTGAGAATCGACTGATTTGATAAACGACAGTTAACCAACCCATAACCTAACTGATGGCTACTCACATTTCAAGTAAGACGATTGTTAACCACCACCTAGGCTAGGTGATTAGGCACCACTGATAAGGCATTTGAAAATGAGTTTTAAATGGATAATTATATCAAATAATAAAATAAGGTAAAAGCCCGTATTCTTACTCGAAATACAAAATTGGTTCAAACTAAAAGGTCAACATTAACTTCATTGGTGTTGTCGAAATCATGGTTAAAATCAACTTTAACAAACTTCACTGGGGGATGTAATGAAGAAGACACAATTAGCCGTCTCTGAAACGTAAGATGTAAATGGGTTAGTTAGTGAGTTAACCATAACACAGAGGATGTTTGGAACAACTATGCCTTTTGAACCAAAAGTCGACATTAAATAGGTACGGTTAAATCGGTTTCGTTCACCTCATATTAGTGCATATCTCAGAACATCTACTTACTAAACCGTTTACAATAGTAAACGTAGAAAGATTTTTGTCTATGTATTGTATAACCCTATTTCATGCGAGAAACCATCTAGAATTTATCAATTATTTCAAAAATTATATTACGTTGATATTTTACGTTGTCGTACGTAGGAAAAGTACCCTAGTCAATCAATTTATATATTTCAAATATAGCTATATACTAAAACGCTCAAATTGGATTCAGTAAAAATGAATTTAATACCAGGCTATGATGACAGCTGCTCTCAAGAGTTTCCAAAAGTATAGGCTTTCTGGAATTTCAAAAGAAATTTTTCGCAACGAGTCAGCTGTAAAAAGCGTTTAATATCACAGGGTTTGTTAAAGTCGAGTTCCATACAATTTTCTATTAAAGCTAGATTCAGCATTTTTGAATAGACCTAGGGGTCATTATTTGATCTAGCTCGTTGTGATCCACCTGTGTTTAACATAATTCTAAAGTGGCAACTGATATTTTTCAAAGCATGGATCGATAAAACCAATATATTATGAAATTTTCTGCACAAAAAAAAATGAATCATATTTCACTCACACGTCATCAATAACTTGGCCACTCATTCAAATTTACAGTTAGCAGTCAGCTGAAAGAAATATGTATAACATGTTTCTTTGGCTGATTGACGAATTATCAATGATGAGATTTTTAAGTTAAATATCCTTTTATAATTGAACATCATCAAGAAATAGTTTAATAGGTATGCAGAATTTGACCTATCGACAGATTCTGATTGTTTTCAAGTCCGTTTATCTCATCGACATTGTTTGGGACATTGGTATTCAAACATGGATCTGGAGAGAAGTTTCAATTTCTTTCTACCCAGATAGCACTGGCTTTTTCAAAAGCCTAAAAGTCTATTAGGTGTTTGTTTGCAAAACCACAACGTATATAAATTTGCTGCACCTGAGACATTTTGAATAAATACCGAATGATGACTGTCGTACTCACCGATAATACAGATATATCGGATTTTTCCATAGTTTTGTGAGAATCTTACAATATTACATTTCACATCGATTAACGTGTCGTTACTTCTACACGTAATAAGCATCTCGAGGACACTAGGAAGTCGCTGAGCAGACGAAGATCCTAGCTTTCCTGGGCGCTGCTACAATGAAAGTCAATAAAGGTGCTGGGTGGAAACCTGAAAATTCTTGTAAATGTCCTCGCCACGTCAACTGACTATATGTAATTGTATTTACATCTAATGTTTCCTTATTCTTAGTCTATCGTTATCACTGCTTTGCAGCTACATTTTCATTTATATCTGCAGTATGGACAAATGAACAAGCACTGCTTATGTGTCCCACTTAGAAAATTGTATACGTTATACATTTTATGTTCATCATAAAAAAAATGTTACTGCTATGATTTTTGTGTTGATAACCTGATTCGACTTATGTGTGAAATAAAGTTTAGAAGGACAATATTATTGATAATGAAGGTAACATAAAGTCTACGTAAATCTCTGCCCAGCATGACTCATGTGCAGTTCTGACAAATCCATCCCGGGACCAATCGACCCGAGACGATTTTATACCAAGAAAAGATCCACGTGAACGGTCCACCCGGGTAGAAATCGACCCGAGACAAAAAAGGTCGCGTGAACGGCTTTTGTGATTCAACTGAGTGGGTCAGAACTTGGGGTGACCGCATGTATCTTGACTTGCGTGACTAAATGGATATTATGTGGCACTACGGGGCAAGACGACGCGTGCAGCCCTGGAGGAACTCCGAGACAGAGGGCATTGGAAGCTGAAGGTGGACGCAGCGAATTACCATCCTCACTTGTGCTCTTACGATCGATCGAGTAATACTACATAAAATATTTGATTTTTTGAATCTACAAACAAAATGTTCAGATACAGCCCTGACACTAGATAAAAAAAGACCTCATCGGTTTGTTTCTTTTACGCGTTTTCTCTAGCTTCAGCAATACGAGATAAAAAAAACCCTATGACCGCTGTTTAGTTTGATTTAAGTCTCATTAAAGCAATCAATTCTTGACGAAACGGCTTCAAATTTACGACATAAATGATGAAATTAACGGCACTATTTGTTATCATAAGAACGCCACCGATGGCGTACAGAAAATGACGTAATTGTCCTGGAAGCAAAGCGACTAAGTTTGACGAGTAGCCTAATACATTTAAAACAGTGTTTGGCATATTCAAAATGAAATAGGCTGTGATTATACCGATTAAATTCCGAACGCATCTTCGTTCTTGTTCGGAGGTGTTCGTCGTTTTAAAATCGACGTTCCGTCGAGCGAATTGACTGACGATTATCACTGTAGAGAATATGAACCCGATCCACGGGATGATGGTCATCATAAGGAAAGAATAGAGGATTATAATTCTGGTAAGATATGGGTCTACCGTCGTATATTGGCAATTTTTGACACCTTTGCCGATAGATTTTACATGGGACTGGACGCTGATAGCGCTTTCCGAGACGATAAAATAAAGATATACCGATATGATAAGATTCCTTCTCCTAGTTCGGGTCATCAGTCTCCCAATTCGTAACGGAATCAGAACGGCGAAACTTCGTTCCATAGCAAAACAGAGCAGAACCCAGGACGAAGTTTTAATGCCGAAATTAATGAGCGCCATTCCTGCTTTACATATGGCGTCGTTGACGGCGTAGAACTCGTAGGCGCCGGTTCTCAAACCCGCTACGACGTGGATCCTCTCCAACGATTTCAGCGAGAAAGTTACTACGAATATAGCATCGCTAAACGCCAGTGGTATGAGGTACTGAAAGCTACACGCGTCAATCGTACGTCGCAGACGAAACATGATAACTATAGACAGTAAACTGCCCGTAACTCCAGTCACAATACAGCAATAAATGTAGATATTGAAGCTATACTTGATGGATTGCTGCCAAACACTGGAGCGCAGAAACTCGGGTCCTGTAACGAGAGTTGAACCGTTCCGTTTACCAATCATTTCACAGAATTGTAACTGGCGCTTTTCAACCTAATGGATTCTATATATAAACTATTTTTTATCAGTAAGTGATTCTCCCCATCAACTATGAACGCATCACTAACATTTCCCATTAACAGCCACCAAATAAAATTGATTTCACAAACTGATGTGACGTAATGAAAATGGCTAATGCAAACTTTCAAACCTCATTCGTGCTGAAAGAGTAAAGAAAATATTCATATTATATATATTTATATTCATACACTTGAGAAATGGTATCATTAGTTGGAGATTAATCCCCCCCCCCCCAAGGCTCTCATAATAATCTTAAAATTGCAGCACTTATAATATTATCAAAAAAAAAGCTTTCTTGAAGGTCTGGTATACAGGTTTGTAATCACTATGAAATGGACGACTTTATGGGAGACACGGTTAATTCAAAAGCTAGGGTTACATTTACACAACAATAGAGCCCGGCTACAGGTCTGCGCACGCAGAAATTTGCGTGAATTTCCCTTCAAACCCTTTTGCCATATAAGCTGTAGCATGTGTTGCAGGTTATCTTCCGAGCCTTCCACAAATTTGTCCTTGAAAAAAATTTAAGTAGCCGATTTTTCAATAAACATGAACATCATATCAAGTAATTGAGAAAAAACCTCAGAATATATCTCAGACCCTTTAATTATTCAATTTTTCATCAAACGAACTCTAATATTTGGTGGGCTAGCGGAATTTAAGCTAAGCCAGGGTGCTCGAAATCCTGACTATGAACGAATACTACTCGACATTAATTTGAAAGATTTGTTTATCCAAAAATGGTACACACAATGTGCCGACTCGCCAATAGCTACAATCTGTACATATTTTTTTTAAATGCGAATGGGGCTTTGAAGATTCCAAAATCAACATAGCCACCGATATTCCAATTAATTGATGATTTTAGATGATTTTAAATGTTCTAATCATACTCCTCCTATTGAAACCGGCAGCTATACTCGAACCCAGTGTAACAAACTCAGTTTGTAGTGAATTTCATTTGCTATTAGTTTGCCCTATTCAACCAATCTGAGAAATATTTTTTCGAAACTATATCTTAGAATGTACCTGAGCTGCGCATTTATAAATCTAAATTATTTTGATGTGCCGTACCGGTAAAGCGCGACGAAACTTTAATATTCTTATTAAAAATGGTTGAAACACTTTTCTTATTTTACCCTATGCTCCACGCAAATATCTTTTTTTAAGGTTGCAATTTTCTATGTTCTTCAGGAAATATATTAAGGCATAGAATGTATTTTTCAATATGTATTATGTGTTCTGTGCAAATATTTATTTGTTTAGCAATAAATATAACTCATATTAACTAGAAAAAAAACTACCCGTCGCGTCGCTAGTACAAGCCACGTTTTTTACGTTTGTGTAGCTTGTACTCAGCTTCTGGTCTCTGCCATATAAACTATCGGCAGCTGATAAATTACATTCATCAATAAAGAGTTTGAAAGAAACGACGGAACCAGCTAGATACTAATACTTGACGAATTGATTAACTAAAACACCATCACAGTTCCATGTTTGAGATACATTAATTGTATTTTTTAACAAAATTTGATGTTCCTAGTTCATTCATTCCACATTCATGCTGACACTGGCTCCGATATGAAATATATAAAGTCTGTCTGCTAAATGGGCAACTAGACATTTATCTCTGTCACAAAATATGCATACATATTATACAGATTATTTATCATTTTATCCAACAATGGTCATGAGTGCTTGTTGCCTCTTAGTCTGAAAAACGACGACAAATGTATTTCAAAATTTTCTTCGTAAGTTGTTTCCAACATTTTTTTTGTAAATTTGGCTTACTTATAATTTAAATCTAAAATTATTCAAACGTCATTATTTGTCTGATTACCGTAAGTTCAGCGCTTCAGTATATTAAATGAGATTCAATCACTTACATAAAATTTATTTTTCTATCTAGCAGAAGAAAATTCTGAATTTAATTTTGGAATTTTGGTGGTTGAATGATGATTCGGTTCTTCTTTTTTTTCTTTGAATTTCTTTTTTCTAACTTCATAATCACTTGTGGGATACATTTGAAAACATTGGTCATCTATTTGGTATTGTGCTGCTGACTGATTTATGAAAGAGGATGGGATATAACTACATAACATAATTGCCTAAAGCATTTCAACAAGTTTTAAGAGAAAAACACTTTTTAATAAACGCGGAACATTTTTTGTCCATACTGTTACGTTAACATCTGTTTATACTTGAGGTGAACTTCGAACAGGTATATGAACACACTTATAAAGGCAATTTAACACTACGATATTTACATAACACAAAAAAATTGTCAATTTTTACCAATTGATTTAAGCAAGTTCTAATAAACTCTACTTTTTAAAAGTTTTTACCTTCGATATTTATGATTTTCACCAAGTAAGGCGTACTTACGGATGAATCACCCCTCTTAGGGAAATAGCCTTTTTTTACAACCATTTTTTTCACTTTCACCATTGTGACATTTTTGTTGGTTTTTGCATCAAAAAAGCCTAAATCATACAGATGCCGATTAGGCAGATAATATTGATTTGGATTGCAACGAGCAGTGTGAACCAACATTGTTGGGAAAGAATAGTTTGGCGAGCTCAATTTTACTGAAATATATGACTGAGGCAAATATACGATGAGGCTAACGATATTTAACTTATTATCAAATTGAACAAAACCTTGCGTTGAAATGTTTCTTCACAGCGGTTCGTATAAAAATACCCAGATAAGACGTAACAATTGATAAGCGCTAAATATGGGCACATGACAAGCTTACCTATATTATTTACCTGCGCTACCTTCAGACACTAGAGGAGGCGTTGTAGTGTCAGCTGAGTGGTTTTAGTTTATTGGATTCAGTTAGCTATTTCGACTGTTAACATTTGCTATGTAATGATTAACTAATAATGTGATATTACAATAAAAGATCAAGGAAGTTTTCGATTATTTTCAATCGACGGTTTTGAAACCATTTATATGTATTAGAGTTACTAGAGAGGCGTTGTCGGGTCAGCTGACTATTTCAAAAGTGAAACTATTGGTACGTATTTTGATAATCAAATAATTATAAATTATTTCAGTATAAATTTACGGAATCACTTCGATTATTCTTAAACTGTTTTCAAATATTTTATGTATTACAGTTGCCAGAGAAGCGTTGTCGTGTCCGCAGTTGTTTGAGCTTCATTTGACCTCACTTCATTGGAATCTCTGTCCGCTACTTAAACAGTAAAACATTGAGTAAGTATTTAATACCCGGTAATGATGAACATAAGAATCTTGATGAATGTTCTTTCCTCTGAAATGTGTGTTTTTTCAATTCAAGACTCGTCTAAAATACTTCAATATTTTTAGTTTTGAACATATGATTTGGAATGATTCAATATCATAAGTTGACACTTAAATCTTTTATTTTTCAAATAATTCAACAATGGCTTACTGGTGGCCATCATGTGATTCTTGATCAAATAACTATTCAATCACGGCATTTGCTTGTGTTTTCATGAATATAACTGGTCAGATATATTAAAAAGGGTAATTAATGATTGCTATGAATTAACTTGTAAATTAGTTTTTAGAATAAGTAAAAGATTCTTAATACATAGTTTTGGGATTTCAAATACATTTTTTTTAATGTAAAATGCTTTTCTGACTTCATTCAAGATTGTTTTCTGCTGGCCATCTTGGGTTTCTTTTCTACAGTATTTTATAAATATTCAAAAATCTCCTTGTACAATGTTTTGACAAACAGCGGTTCTACTTACTGTGAATATCGATGATAATTGAGAGTAAGTGATTTAGATTATTCAATGTGTAGCTAGCTATTGGGTTATTTACGTTTTCCGACAGCATATAATTTTAAAGGGTTTAGTAGGTGTCATCTCACAAGATATAGTCTCATATAGATGGTTTCTATATGTTGTGAATCAAGGTTTTTCATTTTCTTGCAATGAGCTCATAACTAGATACAGAGTATACTTTCCAACATTTGAAATTAAATATTTCAGAATATTTGCTGTACTTTTAGAAGTGGCTATTTAAGTTCACCTAAAACAGTTTACGTTTTAGAAGGTGGCATATCACAAGATATAGTTTCACAAATAATCGATGGTTTTGTATTATGCCATACACTGGCACAAAAAGTGATAAGACAGTCATCAAAGGTTAGTAAATATACCAATCTATTTTAGACTATTGTATTAATCAGATATGGGACAAAAGATAGCGTTCTAATTTTTTGAGTAATCACGTGCAGTTAATGGCCCTCGTCGCATGGCAACTGTATTTAATCAAATGGTGGTGAAAGTAACTTTACAACGATAAAGTTGCAATTTTACATAAACAAAGTATTTATTCCAATCTAATTTCTAATTACGTTACATCGCACTTTATGAAGATTTGTCTACATAATATACCAGAACCAAAGTTATCGAGATATAAGATACTGAAATTTGAGCAAATCAAATTTAATTTGGTCTTCAAACAATTTGGTATTTGATCTTGTTAATCGTACAAAAATACCAATCGAAATGAATACCAATCGAACAATCAAATAGATCGATTTTTAAGTTAGAGAAGTGTTGTCAGGTCAGCTGATTAGTTGATCGTTGTCTCAAAACTGTTCAGTTTTTTTCAAAACCCTTTCAGCTATTTCGACATGATACTTTTGGTATGCTTTTAGTAACTAATAATGAAATATTTCTATCATTCTTAACTAACTGTTTTAAAACCATTATATGCTAATAAGTGTCTAGTACACTGGGCTAGAGTCACAATTCTTCTTTTTCGAAACATGGAGCATAAATATGAAATCTTTAAAAATCTTCCTGCCCTATTCCAAGTCATTTATAAAACCAATAAATATAGAAAGAGTATATTTATATAAAATCTTACATTTATTAATATATAAGAAAATGAGAAAACGTTTGAAAGTTTAGTTGTGAAGTTAGGATTTGAGATCAGGTAAGAAACATACATATTTTAATCATAAAATGTTGGAAATGTATTGAATTTTGGGCACTTTATATTTCAAATCTATTTCTGAATATGTCTAAATACCGTGCCGATCTAAATTTTATAAAATTAAAAATTCTCTTTTAATACTTCCAATTCACTTCCTTTGTTTTGTTTTGCATGTTTTTTAAATTTCCTTGTTCCACATCGTACCGTGGTCTTAAACTTTAAAATTACTTAAACTGAATGATGATCAGGAAGAAAAACTGCGATCAGATTTTCTCCCATAAATACATCACTAGTAGTGCGAAATGGACGCTGCGGAAATATTCGTCCAACCTTTTAAGTCGATTAGTATGCGTTTGATGTGATACGGTCTCACTATGATCATTTGGCTGATAGAGATAGCGCATAAGCAATTGTCCAATGTAAATAAAATCAATTTTACTATTTTTACTCTATTTGATTTACTCGATGATATAATATTTTGCATAACAATACTGCACTTTTTCTTAATAAGCGGAATTCTACATAGCGTTATTCGGTCCCATTCTCGTAAAACTGTAGTAAAATCGATGAAATTGTAAGTAAAATGTCAAATTTTGGGAGATAAAAATCTTCCACTCGTGGAAGCTGGGAACAAGATTTTCTGTGACTCGTTTCGGGTTTCTCCGTCACTCGGCAGAGCCCCGTGAAGGGGAATTATCATAATCTAGTTCCCAGCTACCACTCGTGGTAGATTCCATGTGTCTATAAATTTTCTATATCTACCATTAAGTACATGTTAACCTCTATATCTCTAAGAAATATGCGTTGAAAACATTTAGTAGTTTTCAGAATCCCAATAAATTTTCTTCGGTTAAAGATTCCAAATTTCATCATTGCAATACACTTGAATTTTATTCTTCTATTGCACATTTTCATAATACCATTACGAACGAAGTTGCAATGAAAATGTGTGCGAAATTAACTCGATTCATTGTGCGAGGAAACCCTTTTTGAAAATCTATCAACTTTTAGAAAAATATTCTTCTACATATTTCAATCTTTCCTATATGCAACTTTTAGACTTGTACATGTCTTATGAATTAATTCTAATTACACAGCGATGATCGCATGTACATAAGATGTACAACTTTTAAAAAAACACTGCATAACTACTTATACAAGAGTCGTTGACGAGTCAGCTAACTGTAAGTTTGTTAGTCAGCTATGTGGTTCACTTCATTGACGAAATCCCTGTCAGCTATTCTGAAAGTAAAAATTTTTGTTAAGTATGGTTATCAACATATTAGCGACCTCCAGGTCGCCGAAGTCGACCTAGGGAGCTCTTACGACTATAAAATATGTATGTAGCATTTTCGATAAATTTTCATAGTCTAAGAACTACAAA
>JAYMFW010168365.1:7165-30741 GCA_036785005.1 Tubulanus punctatus
CTAATGCCAAAAATGTCTGTCACCTGTTTGTTCGTAAAACATTGTTTCTATGTAAGTCATACATATATATTAATCATAAATCACTCTAATGCCCAAACTGTCTGTCACCTGTTTGTTTGTAAAACATTGTTACTATGTAAGTCATACATATATATTAATCATTAATCACTCTAATGCCAAAAATGTCTGTCACCTGTTTGTTCGTAAAACATTGTTTCTATGTAAGTCATACATATATATTAATCATTAATCACTCTAATGCCCAAACTGTCTGTCACCTGTTTGTTTGTAAAACATTGTTTCTATGTAAGTCATACATATATATTAATCATTAATCACTCTAATGCCAAAAATGTCTGTCACCTGTTTGTTTGTAAAACATTGTTTCTATGTAAGTCATACATATATATTAATCATGAAATACTCTAATGCCCAAAATGTCTGTCACCTGTTTGTTTGTAAAACATTGTTTCTATGTAAGTCATACATATATATTACTCATTAATCACTCTAATGCCCAAACTGTCTAGAAACATTGATTCCATGTAAGTCATACATATATTTCACCAGTTTTTTGAGAATCATTCGTTGAATTTTTACCGGGTTGGGTATCTAACCTTGGATCTATCTTGATCTACGAAATAAAATAAGGGATCGTTTGAAATTGAACACTACGCGTTTTATCGGATTCGGATCAAGTCTTCGTCGTCGACTGATTAGAGATAGCCCGCAAATTAACCGGAAATCGGAGGTGCTATATAATCATTCACTTGATGTTAATGATTACTTCAATGATTACATTAAGCGCCGTTTCTCGTGATTTAGGCTGGGTTTCCATTGACAAGAAATATACCGTGAAATAACGTCTCCGTTAAATCGATTGTTCCATGGAAGTGAATATTTTCACGACACAATTTTGGGGATTTACTTGTGGATATGACATCATTAATTAAAGCAATCCATAGTGGTTTTAGTTAAATTTGAGCGGAGTGTGATCTTCCTACCATGTGCCCCCCAACCCGGGCGTGGTACAGCAGCTCATATCGAAATACAATGACGAATCGCGAAAGGGGTTATTATTATTTTACCACCTGTGCTCAAAAAACCCATTCACTGGAATACCGGCTTCAAAGATGAAACACCAAATTCCAGCTTCAATGACAATTTCAATGTTTAAATAACTTAGTAAAAATCAATAATGAAATATTAAAAATGGAAATTAGATTACCGGGAACCATTATAGAACGTTTGCCTATAAAACTAAGGTTTCCGGAAAACTCATTCCCACTCGGAAACTCTAGGGACGCATACCAAATATCGAGCTAAGAGCTTACTGCACAATGAAAGGTTCCGCAAAAAACTGGTAAAATAGCTGAATAAGGAGGATTGAAATCCTGCTACCGGGGCATATGTACTCGATGGACCCAATTTAAGAGGGTAGATAGACGTGTACCAAAAAATCAAGATTGCAGAGTAAAAATCCCACAATCGAACAAATATGAATTTAATAAAAATTCCAAAAAAGGTGAATCAATCTTTTACTATCTCTTTGAAGTTGTATACACAAGTACCTGGTGATGACCGCTAGAATACGGTCGAAACGTTGTGCTCAATATCAAGATAGTAAATTAATGCCTGGTGAAAACTTCCTAAAAAAACTGATTTCCGTCTATAGACGGATGCAAAGTAAGCGCAACATCCACTGAGAATGTCCGAAGTGAGCTTGCTAATAAATAAATCACATATGTTACTATATAGAAATTAGCAAAACAGGTACATGCCAAATGTAACTCATTTACACTTACACGAGGTTTAATATATCGACATATTTATTGATCTGATAAAACCGTAAAGACCACTGAGAGTTGAATGAATGTCGGATGACGAGTTTATCATCATTCAGTAGATACATGTCATGTGTCCTACTATCAGTAAATGTGTAAAATATTGTACACTCACCGGTAAAACCAGTATCATTATAACTCATATGTATAATTACTCCTCTATTACCAGTCTCAGGACAGAGTGATACCAGTACAGTAGAGTCGTTTAATACATATGGGTAACCAGTATCAGGTTTAAACCCAACTACCTCAGATAGGTCTTTACTACTGTCTATCTGTTTACCTGTATCATCACAGTAAATTAATCTGTGTGAATCATCACAATATACAAATACGTGACCTTTACTGTTTATGTCTGAACAGTTGACCCATTTGAAATTACCCTTCGGTAGCTCATAATTATTTATCTGATTTCTCTCTACTAGTTTTGATTGATTGCACAGTGACTGACAGACAGTTAGGTTGTACCTGCCCTGTATATACAGTTTATCACCTCTGATTTTCATTGTTGTTACCGAACCTATAACATCAATCACATTATCTGTCACTTGTTCCTGGCCTTCATAAATTAACAGATGACGTTTAGGGCCTTTCTCCACTAACACATATAACTGACCTTTATAATCTACATCTAAACCCTTGATTTTATCACGAGGTTCTAACTCTATATAATCTACAATGTCATCTGTATCATCTATCTGATATATCTTATTTGTTCCATAGTCAGCACATATAACACGAGATGAACCTACAGCATCGTGAATTGATGTAAATAAATGTGGTCTAAAACTTGTCACAACTACTTTTTCACACTCTGCTAATGAAATCGACTGGGATTTTCTGTTGATGAATTCATCCAGTTCTGATCTCATCTTATCTGTAATTAAATTCAAACATATAATTTATTGATACGTGCAACTGTTTTAGGGAAACAACTGAAAATATATATCTGCTAAGCAGCGATTACGGGTTTTCTTAGTCCATGTCCAGGGCTAAGTATGAAACCATTGATCCCATTGATCAGTGAGTTACGAAGGAATATTCATAAGACTTGAATATACTTGTTCGTACTTTCTGGTGAGTACTAATCTGAATTTCGATATTCGGCGCGGAGTTAAGACTATAAAACTGCATGTCCTTTCACTCGTAGCCCCGACCCTATTGGACGAATAATCCATAGTAGACAAATAGTTTTTAATTAAAAGAAACGAAGATGTGATAGCTCTCTGTCACAACAGTTTTGATCTAGTAAGTCAAGTGTACTAGTATAGTTTGTGTATGTTTGGTATATTACAGGTGGCGCTGTTTTCAATTAAACAAATAGCATGTGAATAGGTTCCCCAAAATGGCTTCTAAATTGTAGCGTTCACAGAGTTCGATTATGTTTATTAGTTACTGAGTATATATCACAGACCCCTGGTTTCATTCATTAAAAGATGTGCAAATGAGGCTCATATATGTGTACCACGTGTGGTTTTAAACTGTAATGCGTACTAGTAGATTCTGTGAAAAGGGTAATTTTTGAAACATTATAGGTGGCGCTTCTTTAAAATGGATGTCCATACTACATGTAACATGTGTATAGAGTCATTATAATGACATCTACACTGTGTCATTAACAGAATTCGATTATGTTGATTAGTTACTGAGCTATAGTAGAAAACTGGTCGTATCATTCGAAGCCCCCTAGTGGGCAAACTATAAGCCGTAGACCCCTAGTTCTAATATCATCGAAATATGCGCATAGGTGAGTACTATGTATGTACGAAGTTTCGTTTTAATCAGGTAAGTCTACAAAAAGCTTTAGTGAAAATGTATTTCATCAAACTTTAACTCCCCCTAGTGGCCGGGATATTAAACGCAGATGGTTCAATTCATCAAATTGCGTGCACTATACAGCTACGTATTTCTCCCAATTTTTATGTCAATCGGTCAGAGATTGTTGGAAATTCTGTATAAATGTGTTTTTTGGAACTTTTGAGGTGGCCTTCAAGTCTAATCCAAATAGCAAAGTAGTCTTATCATACAAGAATGGATGCGTCTTATTGAGATCTTCAAAAAAGTCATTGGACACTTTTTTATTTCTTATGGTTAAATAGCCAGAGGTAAAAAATGTTCTCTTTTAACAAAAAACTCGACTTGGGGGTGCCCTAGCTCTAATACATAGTTTATTGATATGTGCAACAGTTTGAAGAAAACAACTGAAAATATAGCTGCAAAGCAGTTTTCTTAGTCCTTGTCCAGGGCTAAGTATGAAGTACCGTTAATAATACGTTCAATGATCAGAAAGTTTCATAAGAATATTCATGTTGGTGATCTGAGAGAAGCAGTTTTATGAAATGTATTATAGAACTTGGCTGAACACTAAAAAATGTACTACATATATGTACCCCCTATAGATGATGCGCCTACAGTATGTGAATGTGCATAAGTGGATTATGATAATGTGTACAAGTTTTGTTAAACAGAAAGCTACAAAAATTATTCATGTTGATGACAAACTGTTGAATACCCTTATGATATCGAAGAAATCTTTATATCCGTGTAAATATAGGTGGCACTACATGTCATAGTTAATTAAATTATATATTTCGAAAAATAAGACTTAAATGTACCTTCTAGCAAGTACATAATCTTAATATCAAAATTCGTTGCGGAATTAAGACTAAAACTATATGTCCTACCACTTGTAGCCCCCTAGTGGCCGAGTAGTTCACCGTGGACTCATGGTTCTATTCATTAAACGATAGGAATAAGTGATACCTCTCTGTCAGCATACTTTTGTTCTAGTTAGTCAAGTGTACTAGTACATTTTGGATTAGGGTAGTTTTTGGTACATAATAGGTGGCGCTACTTTCAAACTGGGTATATACTTAAACAAATAACATATGAACAGATTCCTCATAATAACATACTACTTTACAGAGATCGGTTGTGTCTACTAGTTACAGAGGGATAATAGAAAACTGGTCATACAACTCACAGCCACCTAGCAGCAAAAGTATATATCACAGATCCCTGGTTTCATTCATAACAATGTGTGCAAAGGTAGGTACTATACGTGTACCAAGTTTGGTTTCAATCGGTAATGTGTACCAGTAAATTCTAGGATAAGGGTTATTGCGGTACATTATAGGTGGCGCTACTTGTAAATGGGGGTCGATACTTGAACAAGTAACATGTTTGTAGATTCCTCATAATGACCACAGTGGAATTAACAGAATTCGATTATGTCGATAAGCTACTGAGCTATAATATTAAAGGGAACAGGACAATTCCCCCGGACAATTCCCACCTAGGACAATTCCCCCCGTATTAATTCATATCATATTTAGAGTTAGGTTTAAGGGTTAGGTTTGAGGGTGAGGGTTAAAGTTTGGGTTGGGGTAAGGGTTAGGGTGAGTGTTAGGGTTAGTTTTTTCCTTAAATCTCAGATTATAAATGATATACAGATGGGGGATTGGGGAATTGTCCTAGGTGGGAATTGTCCGGGGAATTGTCATAGACACAATATTAAACTGGTCATATTACTCGTAGCCCCCTAGCGGCAAATGTTATTATCAGAGAACCTTGGTTTCATTAATTGACCCTTCATCTGCCGTCATCGCATTTAAGCGACGGTAGCTAGAACTGCCATGGTCGCATTTAGGGGACAATTGCACGTCTGCTATACAGCATGCTGAACATCGGCCCCGTACTTGATTTGCTAGCCTTTTTACTCGGAGTACTAGACTGACCAATCAAGTGGACCGGTGTAGTACATCGAACCAACACTGCTACGCCGAGAAATTTGTCGGGGTAATTTGTGTAAATGGCGTTAGTTCCAAAGAGGCAGACAACAAGCAAAATTTAACGTCGACGAAACGGTGATCGTACACAGCGACATATCTCTATTTTCTTAAATTCAAGCGGTCCTGTGTGCAGCTCCGAGGTTGATAAATATCTCTAAAAAATCCTTGAAATAAAGTTCCATCTCAAAGGACTTTTTAATTCTACTAAAAAAATTAATTTTCTAAAATTTTCCAAATCAACTGTAGTGGTATAATCGTACATGGTTTTAGTCGGTGATGTGTACAAGCAGATTCTGCGAAAAAGGGTAATCCCCCCCCCCTTGTGGCCGAGATATCGATCGTAGACATATGGTTCTTTTCACTGAATTTTCCGCACATTTAAGTTACTTATGTTAACCAAGTTTTGTGTTCATCGGTCAAAGATTTTAGGATTTTTTGTAAAGTATATTATTTTTGAAACATTTGAGGTGGCCTACAAGTGTAACCCTAGTAGTAAAATAGTCATATTTTACGTCATTGGATGCATCTTACTGAGTTCTTAAAAAAAGTCAGTAGGGGCACTATTCTATCTCTAATGGTAAAGAAGCCAGAGGAAAAAAGTTTTTTTTTAAACAAAAGCCCGACTTTCGGACACCCTAGCTCCCTAACAGTGGGCGTCAGAGAGTCACCACCACAGACAAAAATAAACTACGGGTTCTCAGCTACAACTTTGTCGCTGATACTATGGGTGTTTCTCAATTATAAAATTTTTCTCACACGACAACTTTAAAAAGTTGAGAAATGACGAATTTTCGGGGCCCTGTATCGGAGCCCATGGGTCAAAAATAAAAATTCTAAGTCATACATTTGTCGCGCAATGTTGTAATGATAACGTGTGCTAAATATCTTTTTTTTCTGTTATAACACTTTTAGAGGTATTTTCTGGAATAGGGAAAAATAAGAATGAAATATAGCTGCAAAGCAGCGGTAACGGGTTTCCTTGTTGATAAAACGTCCATTGATCAGAAAGTTATGAAAGAATATCAATGTTGGTAATAAACCGTTGAAGTAATTTTATGAATTGTATCATAGAACTTGACGGGTAGTTTATGATACATCAGAGGTGGCGCTACTGAGTACTATATGTGAACCAAGTTTTGTTTCAATTGGCAATTCGTACTAGTACGTTCCGCGAAAAGGGTAATTTTTGGTTCATAGGTGTATAGGTGGCGCTACTTGTAAATGGGGGTCCATACTTACAAGTAACATGTTTATAGAGTCCTCATAATGACATGTATATTATGGCATTAACAGAATTCGATTAGGTATATTAGTTACTGAGCTATAATAGAAAACTGGTCATATCACTCGTAGCCCCCTAGAAGCCCTAATATATATCACCGACTCCTGGTTTCATTCATTAAGATGTGCAAAGCTCGGTACTATATCTGTACCAAGTTTGGTTACAATCTGTTATTAAAGGGTAATTTTTGGAACATCATAGGTGGCGTTACTTGTATATGGGATCCATGCTGTGTACATGTGGCCGAGTGGTCCAAGGTGTGACATCTTAGCAGCTAGGACGTTCGTACTTGGCAGATCGCGGGCTCGAGCCCCGTGGTCGGCATTAGTACAGCAGGTTTTCTATCCAGGGCTTACATAGGGCTTTCCTGAGTGAACATGCTCTAGACGTCTAGAGCTCGGTAGGATTGGGTTAGGTGGTGTCACTTGTCGCAAGGTCATAATTCTATAGGCCATTAGGGCCTCCCTGGCTTTCCTAGGTGACCAAGCGACGTAAAATGACTACCCCTTGAGGCATTATTACACTTAGATAAGTAACATGTTTATAGAGTCCTTATCATGGCATCTAAACTAGGGTATTAACATAATTCGATGTCTATTAGTTATTTGAGCTAAAATAGAAATCTGTTCATAAAGTTGAAAAAAAGTTTAAGAAAAAGTTACCCTGGATGGGATACGATCCACAAACCTTCGGCACTAAAGTCGGTGAGGTTACCACAGCGCCACTAAGGTCGATGTAAATTGAACTGGTTTTCATCATTAGATAATCAACATTCACAATACACTGAACATTAGATACACGTTAAGCTACTTCTATCGTGACGGTTTTTAAAAATGTAAGTTGAATTTTAACGCTTTAAAGCAAGCAAACGGGGACCCCAAAAAGAAATCCATAATATTGCCTTTGTGTAGATTATTTTGACCAAAATTTTGGTGAAAGTTTCGTAAGACCAGTTAAGAATTGAAAGCTGAATTGATCCTTTTGAAGAAGTTTTTGCTTAAAAGCAGAAAACTCTAAAATCAGGCCAATATCATAGGGTTTTCTGTCGTTAACAAAAACCCTAATAAAAGACGAGCCAAAAGCAATAAGGTTTTCTGCGAAACTGCAGAAAACCCTAATAATAATATAAAAACACGCCAATAACAATAGGGGTTTCTGTTTTAAACAGAAACCCCTAATGATAATAAAAAAGCCCGCCAAAAGCAATAGGGTTCTCAGTCATAAACAGAAAACCCTAAAAAACACACCAATATCGATAGGGTTTTCTGTCGTAACTATCATCAACAGGACACCATATCGACGAGAACTCGTAAACACAATGTGAGGTTCACCTGTGAGGCATTGTTAACAGGACTTCGTACGACGAGAACGAGTAAACAAAATTTAAGATTTACATAAGACGTATTATCAACAGGACTCCGTATTGACTGGAACTCGTAAACACAATGTGAGTTCACGTGTCAGGTATTATCAACAGGACTCTGTATCGACGGGAATTCGGAGACGCGATGAGAGGTTCACGTTAGGGGTATTATCAACAGGACTACGTATCAACAGGAACTCGTAAACACAATGTCAGGCTCACGTGTGGCGTATTATCGACGGGTACTCGTAAACACAATGTGAGGTTCACGTGTGATTTATTATCAACAAGACCCCATATCGACGGGAACTCGTAAACACAATGTGAGGTTCACGTGTGATTTATTATCAACAGGGCTTCGTATCGACGGGAACTCGTAAACACAATTTCAGGTTCGCATGTGAGGTGTTATCAACAAGACTCCGTATCAACGGAACTCGTAGACACAATGTGAGGTTCGCGTGTGAAGTATTATCAACAGGACCCCATATCGACAGGTACTCGTAAACACAATGTCAGGTTCACGTGTGGCGTATTATCGACAGGTACTCGTAAACACAACGTCAGGTTCACGTGTGGCGTATTATCGACAGGTACTCGTAAACACAATGTCAGGTTCGCGCGTGGCGTATTATCGACAGGAACTCGTAAACACAACGTCAGGTTCACGTGTGGCGTATTATCGACAGGTACTCGTAAACACAATGTCAGGTTCGCGTGTGGCGTATTATCGACAGGTACTCGTAAACACAATGTCAGTTTCACGTGTGAAGTATTATCGGCAGGTACTCTTTAACACAATGTCAGGTTCGCGTGTGGCGTATTATCGACGGGTACTCGTAAACACAATGTCAGGTTCGCGTGTGGCGTATAATCGACAGGAACTCGTAAACACATTGTCAGGTTCGCGTGTGGCGTATAATCGACAGGAACTCGTAAACACAATGTCAGGTTCACGTGTGGCGGATTATCGACAGGACCCCGTATCGATGGGAACTCGTAAACACAATGTCAGGTTCACGTGTGAAGTATTATCGACAGCACCCCGTATCGATGGAAACTGGTAAACACAATGTGAGGTTCACGTCTGGCGTATTATCGATGGGAACTCGTAAACACAATGTCAGGTTCACGTGTGGCGTATTATCGACAGGTACTTGTAAACACAATGTCAGGTTCACGTGTGAGGTATTATCAACAGGACCCCATATCGACGGGTACTCGTAAACACAATGTCAGGTTCGCGTGTGAGGTATTATCAACAGGACCCCATATCGACGGGTACTCGTAAACACAATTTCAGGTTCATGTTAGGGGTATTATCAACAGGACACCGTATCAACGGGAACTCGTAGACACAATGTGAGTTCATGTGTCAGGTATAATCAACAACACTCCGTATCGACGAGACTTGTAAACACAAATTACATAAAATGTGATCGATCAATATCTGAGTTTTTTTTTGTAGAAAATGTTTTCAAACCTACCTGGCATTTTGACCACTCGTTTTAGCATTTCATATACTGAAAAAATAACACGAAAAAACTTTCCATACACGTATAAAGTGTATATCATATTTCTAGTTCGATTTTGCCGTCCATTGTAACCTATTGTAAGTTTACTTTCCATACAAAATCTGACGCTTGGAATTGTTGACAAAACTTTGACAAAACATTTACTGATATCACAGAGTGTATTTTGGTATTACTAAAAGGCGTGAAAATAATACGCTGCTGATACTGTGAACGTCAGAAAGGTAGAAAAAGTAAAAACGGGAAGTACTATTTGATGAAATATATGGATAATCATAATAATTATTATTAATTTCATTAATTCAGAAAATGAAAAAAATATAGATGGAGACACTCTGTTTAAAACTTTACTAACCATCTCTAACAAGTTCTTTTAATGAATTCGTCAGTGGAACATTTTCCTCATTCTCATCATTGGTTTCAGTAATCTCATCTGTACATATTGAATATTTTTTTAGTGACACGTTCATGGTTCATGTTCTAAAAATATTTATTCTAATGATCACTATCAATACATACCGTCATTCCTTACATTAAACCGTACAGCTAATTTCTGTAACCGATTCATTTTTAATTTCTTAAGTTTTCTGTCTGTAAAAAAAAACAATATTTGATTTACGGAAATATTATGTTAGGTAAAAAACTGATGTCGGTAGTCAAAAAAAGTTTTGAATGCCAGTTCAGCAAAAGATAAATAACTTTACATTTGTAGTTTGAATACTGATTACTCATTTTGATATACTCACCGATTTCTGCTGTAAGTTTTCGATGTAAATCTGATTTACTGCATTCGACTTAAATATAGATATTCAATCATCAGAAATATATTGAACTTATACGATTTAGTTATTTTCTATATAATAATATAACAAATAGTAAAGAATTGTATATATGTAAGTTATGTTTAGATAATGATAATAATAATAATAATAATAATATTTATTCATATACCGCCCTACACTTCGTATCAGAGCGGTTTACATTAAAACAATCAGTAAGTACATGACAATTCTCAAAGGAAATGTGCTTTATAAAGATAAGTTTTTAAACCAGATTTAACACCATCACTATCTGTACAGCTGCGCAAATCGGAAGGTTAATTATTCCATAGAATTGGCGCAACTGTACCAAATGATCGATTTCCATAAAACAATATATTAAAAGATCGACATTCAAGACCCTTGATGTTTGACATCTTATTCGGCAATTGGTATGTTTAGCTTAGAATAAGGACCCATTAGTGTCAATTAATCAGCCCAAATTCTTATGATAACAAGTCTTTGTGTCCTTGGTCTTGAATGATGATCTATAGAAAATATTTTGCTACTTAAAATTAAAACTATGTTTTCTTCACGAGTTCTTATTTCCATAAAAAATCCAAATAGCCACTTCACTAAGTGCAAAGGAGTTCATCAGTAAATTCAGCTTTGTACTGGTTTCTAGTTGTCCTTTTGACAGAAAGGTAAGTGACGTGTTAGTCCATTATCTATCACTTACTGCATAGTTTAGTGGCTGCGTTTACAATACCTGAAAATAATCATTATAACGTTTATTGGTTATTGCGTAACCTAGAAAACTGAAACTAGTTCAATGATTGGGGAAAATATAATACAATTGATAAAGTATTAATTTGAATCAACAAATCAATCTCAATTTTAAATCAACCTAAGTCGTTTTAGATGGGAGAGACTTGAACTAATTTGAAACATCATAATTTTTGAAATATTCTTACTTTTAACACTTGATAATTGTTTGTATAAGAATTCTTTTGTCGATTTTTCAAGAAAATCTGAAAATTATGAAACAAATTATCATTACATTAGTTCTGGAAGTGAAATCAGAGACTATGTTTTTTTCAATGTTGTTATCAGATGCACGTAGTATTTTACCTTTTTTATCATCATCCCTTGTGCCGCGCCAGTCGTTGTTGTTTCCATAAATTCTGATTATCGTTTCGACAATTTCTAATCGAAAAAGACTCTCAATGAATTTCAGTAAGTTTCCTTTCGGAAATTAATTGAATCTAGTTAATGGGACAGTTTACACTTTCTATCCACCATTTGTCAGGGTAAACTTTTCTTGAACAACTTTTTCGTGCGTGTTTTTAATAACTTCGTCGGTCATTTATATAAAGGGATGAAGTTTTCATCTTTCAATATCGTAGAAAATTACCTTCCCAATGATCTAAACCTGAATTTTATCGATAGAAACAAATAGAAGCGGTAGCGATGAGAAAATGTTTCACCATTTTAAAATATTGCGTAGTGCAATCAACGTGAATTTATAATTCGGTGATATCCTAATCATTTTCCATTCAGCAGAGAGAGATACGTTGTGGCTGGCCCTTAGGCTCTGGGGGTACGTTTAGCCTTGTTTCCAAAACCGATCATATGACAAATTTCGGAGTCCATGATTACCACGTACCATCACATTTCGATGGCATGAAAATTCGTTAAAGACAAGAATCATTCATTCCTGCACACTGACACTTGGAATAAAACTATTTTTAAAGAGGATTTTAGAATTTTATCATACATTTAAAGCAAATAAGCAGGATTTATTTTAGAGGATTTTATATAACATAATTTGGGTACACGGTAAAAACCCCACAGAAAAAATCCCCACAAGTAAAAATCCCCACAGTAAAAATCCCCACATCAATTTATTTGACCTAGTTAGGGAAAGTAGGTAAAAATTCCCACATCAAAAAAATATCAAGTCAAATTTACATTAACGTTCCAGTGTAACTAGTTCTGTTCATTTTTTAAGGTTTCGAAAATCTGAAAAAAGTAATTGCCTCAAGCCACTGGAGTTTTATTAATACATATGAAATACACTTTTATTTAGAAACTATTTTCATCAATATTCATCATCGAACAGATTAACACAGTTTGGTAAATGGGTACATAGACAAGCATGCAAAGAGTAGAGTCATTCCGTCGTGTTATTGAAAATTCATTTACTAGTATGATACTTTTTACTTGTGAGTGTGGATTTATTACTGTGAGGATTTTTACCGTGGGGATTTTTACTGTGGAGATATTTACTGTGGGGATTTTTACTGTTGGGATTTTTACCTACATTCCATAATTTGCTAACCCGTCAACCTACATCGATATGAAATCGAAGAAATAAACAATTTACAGTTACAGGCTAGAAATTTCTCTTTGTTTTCCATTTATTAATGGTTAAAATATGAATATTTTCTAGCCTAACAAGTTTAGCTAAATTTGACTGCAACGTTCGCGCGTCACACAGGCTTGTGAAAGACATATAATTCTTTGCAAAATGCGTTACTGTTCATTACTAACAGCTAAAATAGGGACCAACCAAATACTTTCTTCATACCATTTCAGCGTAAAGTTGATAAGATTTCTAAAGAAATTTTTATCATTTATTCATGAAGTAAACTTATGTGAATTAATGAAGAAAAGTAAGCCTCAAATACACGAGAATCGTGATGCCTTAATGGCGCGCAAATACCATTGTACAACTTCCACAAGCTATGGCTCAAAATGTAGGAAATGATTAAGATATTACCCATTTAGAAATTCACGTTAGTTGCACTACGCAATATTTTAAAATGGTGACAAAATGGCTACCGCTTCCATTTGTTGCTATGTACAAAATTCCTATTTTCACTTTTTTAAAGGTAATTTTTACGGTTTTGAAAGATAAAAAGCTTCATCCCTTTATATTATAGACCGAGAAAGTTATTTAGAAACACATACGAAAACTTTGTTCAAGAAAAATAAAAAAACTTTCCCAACAATGGGGTCCCGCGGTACCCAGACAAAATGGCAGATAGAAACTGTGTACTGTCCCATTACCTCTTCGCAATCTGTCACATGATGTAATCAAACATTCATTACCTAATACAAAACAAAATAAAATGTTATCAGTGTCATTAAATCATTCTTAAGGATTTCGATCACTATTGAATATTATCAAACAATCCATAATTATCAGAATAACAAAATCATAATTAAAATGACACATAACAGACAAATACCCAATATCAGCATATATTGGATCAAATTTCTGTTTTCAAATATGAATGCCAATTATAAAAATGTATGATACACAGAGAGGTGGCTCACTGATTACCACCCATATCTTACAATAAAAATAGGAGGTAAATAAACCTGATTTACATAGGAAAAACAGTTAACATGTAGAAAATATAGAAATAGTGATGACGATAATGAAAAATAAAAACAACAACTATCAGTAGTAATTACAGGGCTATGATACCGGGATCAATTGATGAAATTAGATATCTACTTACTTTTACCTCTGTCGAAGAAAGTCTCTAAAGTGAATCGTATTAATCCATACCCATCTGGCGATTTTCTTTTCTTTTTCTCTCCGAAGCGCACTGAAATAACGTTACATAGCGATACATTTATTATGCTACTGAGTGTTAGTTGAAATAATCATCTTTTACTTACAGCAACCTCGTTTCCACAGTATACCCATAATAACTAGAATTATAACGATGATAGCAAAAATAGCACCAAAAGCAGCTCCTACAATCGTTCCGGATAAGACATCTACTTCTAACAACTTAGTATCACCTGAAATATATCATAATGTAGCTGATAATTGGTGTCTCGTTTATGGAGTTCACAACAATGACAATGTATATAAAAATGAAATTAGTTTTAGGATGTAGGTGGGAGAAACCCATTGTGTTCACCGTGGTATATAAGAAAAACATTTTTTGTAATCGTGACAGGTTTTTTTTTATCTTGTTTGGTGGATTGTGGTGGATTCAACCTCTTGTTGAGCCTTGTAGCATAGTGGTTAGAGCTCTGGGCCATATGCATAAAACTTCTTAACTTAAGTTGAATTCTGTCCTTAAAAGGAAAGGAAAATTCTCGGGAAAAGAAAATGCTTATGTGGCATGCATAAACCGCCATAAGTATGTCCTTAGCTAGGACAATTCCCAACTCACAAGGAAAATTCTAAACTAGTGGCCTCCCTCTACTCTCCAAACTGCCCGATGAAAAGTCTTGATACTTTGTGTAGATCACCAGATTTTCAGTTCACTTTCACTTTCACGTTTTACGTACCGCTAGCCCACTAGGAATTTATGAATATTCTGTTGATTTAAGAGTTACTCGTCTAAGTATTCCTATGATTACTGATAAAAGTTACTGATTTACAAACTGAGTAACCTATACACGAATATTAAATTTAGTGGAGCAGTATATACCGAACAAAAAAGATACTAAAAGGAAAATTGTAGACATTAACGCTGATACACTACCGGTTTAAGGGAGAATTTTGCACTTATGTGAATCGAAAAGGTACCTTAAAGTTAAGGACATATTCAGGAAAAATCCTAACTTAAGAATGTTAATGCATACGACCTATGGTAAGATTGAAATCTAAGGGAGTTTTTAGGAAAATTCCTAAATTTCAAGAACGATTTTACACTTAAGATATTTTATGCATACGGCTCCTGGACTCTTTGAGACCCGGGTTCATGTCTCATCATGGCGTAGTATCCGTGCAGTCAACAAGCGAACGAGCTAAATGTAACCCGATAGAATTGCTCGATATTTCTCAGCCACAGTTTTAAGTTAACACAGCTGACCACAACAGGAAAAAGCAGACGATCCTGCTTAGTGAGCCAATTAGCGATGTCCAATTGCCAAGCATGTAGTTTTCAAGCTTGTCTGTTTTGAAGATGAAGCAATTTGAATATACACAATCAATTCACCAAATACAACGAGACTATGGTATGTTTTTGAATAATATTTAAAAGCTTGTGACTAATTTTTTTTCCCGAATATACAAAATGATCACAATTAAAAGACATGATCTACATTGCAAAACGAACTTGAAATTTTCAACTGCAAAATTCCATCATTTCTATTTCGTGATGTATAGACGCAATGCAGTTGTATTTGACTGTGCATACTCATTCAGCAAAATGTGCGATTTATCGACTGAACTCGCTGTATTCATTGAATTCTATAAAATATCGAATATTCTGTTTATTTCATGTATCAACAAAAAACTGTTCACACAGCCGTACATGACCCCTCACACAATGCTATGAATTGAGGCATTTTCAGAGTTAGTTCAAACAATCAATGATCAAACTCACCAGAGTTACCCTACATTTTCCAGACAAAACAAAACATCCTACTGCACGATTAGATAGTAAATTCAGTTCATTTTTAGTCTAAGAAACAGAAATGACAAAACTAGAACTCCGCCCCGTCTTTTGAATACGAGACTTATCTTTGAATGCAATTGAAGAATCATATATTCTGCGAAACAATGAAATATACCTCATAATTGTGGTTTTACGTCCGCATCCGTTCCTAGGTCAATGGAATTAAGTATAATTGTATGCCATCTATCGTAAAGAACAGTCGTTGATGGACTACCGGTATATATCTGATCAAAGAACCAGTTCGAATTTAATTAGGATTTTCAAAAATAATAACTAGGTAATATTCTCACTAGAAGTAATTCCAAGCCAGATCCTTCAAAATGTGGCGTCTATAAATTCCCCTTTAATGTATGTGAGACAGTTTACAGGTGAAACTTGACATGACCTTTCAAAACGTTTACATGAACATAAAACTGATATCAAAATTTTCAAACCTGAAAGTGGGGTTGCTAATCATGTTTTTAAACCGGCTACAATTTTGATTTTGACAATTCTAAAATTATTTTTTTCTGCCCCATTAAAACCAAACGTCATGGAAATCGGCTTTGATCATCGATAATCCGTTGTTGCAATTTTGAATTCTGTTACTTCTCCTCAAGCATACCTTAAAGTCAGAGCAGCCAAAAAATAATTAATTTTCTATTTTAGAAAAATACCTTTTTTTCTCAGTATTTATGCACTAACTTTGTGAACTGCGATTCATTTTTCAGTTATTTTCGGAAATAAATATTTTCTTTATGGATTTTTATAAAGGCTTATTTCATGGAATTAGAATACATCATACAAATGATTGAATATAAGATGTGATCATTTCTTCAGGCCATCGAACTTACTGTAGGTCTTTGATTTTTTGTTCCAGGGTCTTCGCTGCAGACCCCCGAAAATTTAATATGTTTGTTGTTGTCTGACAAACACGTTTAATATTGGAAAATAAGATACGATATGAACAGTTATGTCGTAGCTAAGAACATGTAGGTTATTTTTGTCTATAGTTGCTATCCCCTTGAACCCACTGTTAATGCTTCAAAGGGCCCTGAAGATAGACACAGTTTTAAAAAAAGGTATATTTGCCCTGAAACACCTAACCGTCAGGGCTAGTGATCATTTGTGCAGATGCATTTAACGATCTATGATACAGACGTTCACGGTTAGTCTTATACCCCCCTCCCCCCCAAAAAATAAGCAAAAATCTATCTATTTTCAAAATTCCGACGAATAATTTAATGAATTGAACTATGGGTGTGTTTGATATCTTGATATTTTTGTCAAAGTTCAGACTAAATTTTCAAAACTGTTCTAGTGAACTCCAAGTTGGAGACTCTGTTATATCTATGTAAAATAGTGCACGGAATCTTGGTGTCTTTTTGACAATCACATGAATATGGATCAGTATGTTAAGCATGTATGTAAAACTGCTTCGTCCTCTCTGTATAGAATAAGTAAGATATGAACTTTACTAGACAAAAAATTTAACAGAAAGACTAGTTCACGGTTTTATTACCTCAAAATTAGATTACTGTAACAGTTTACTGCCAGGTATCACGAAATTTCAACTTAATCGTCTTCAAACAATTCAAAATTATGCCGCTCATCTTTTAATGCAAAAGCGTAAGTTTGACAGCATTACTCCTATTCTTTTTGAATTACACTGGCTACCTCTTCACAAACGTATACAGTTTGAAATTGTTTTATTAGTTTTTTAAAACACTGAATGGTCTTTCTCCTGTCTATATTCAAGAACTGTTGTCTCGTCATAAGTCTAGTCGAAGCTTAAGATCTACAAATCAAGTATCATTGTCTCATGTTTCTTTTAATATATTGTTTTATGGAAATCGATCATTTGGTACAGTTGCGCCAATTTTATAGAATAATTTACCTTCTGATTTGCGCAGCTGTACAGATATCGATGGTTTTAAATATGGTTTAAAAACTTTTTAAAAATCTTTTTATGCATTTCCTTTGAGAATGTTTATCTACTTACTGATTGTTTTAATGTAAACCGGCAGTGTAGGGCGGTATACAAATAAATATTATTATTATTATATGGTACCACTTGGTTAATATCGTATAATCAGACCACTAGCATGATATTCGGCTAGTGATAAATACCGATTTCGGCAACTTTCGAGCTTTTTAGCGCATCAATTATAGAGGGCACAGATTCACTTTTATAGTATTTAGCCAATTTCTATAATACATTTTATAAAATAACTTGACTAATAAGATGATGTTTTAAACAGTTTATCACCAACATAAATATTCTTTCGTAATTTTCTGACAAGTGGATGTATTATCAACGGTGGCTTAATACTTAGCCTTCGACATTGACTAAAAACCCCGTTATCGCTTGATAACATTTATCATTATCATTATTATAAATATTATTGTTATTGTTATTACAATTGTCATAGTCAATGCCATTGTCATTGCCATTATCATTATCATTATATAAACAATAGTGCATAACTCACCTGGTCTAGTCGTCGGTTCGAAATGTTCTTCGTGGAACCTGGTGACATCCATCAAATATTTACCATCCCCCAAACATTGCCCTCTATAATTAGTAGTAGTACTATTTACGATGGGTATGGTGATTCTCCATGTAGAGTTCGACATTGATTGAACAACAGCGGGAGGTTCACATGTAACGTTATTCGTTGACGGATAACTATCTACTGTTACTATATATGACGCGGTCGTTTCATTTTGAGATTCCTTCTTCAAGTTTGGGTTAAAATCTACAATAACAAAATAGAAAAACTTATAATATAACGTGGAGAAAAATGTAAGATTTCCTGAAAGTAACTTACAGTAAACGATGATTGGATTGAATTGACGAGGTTCAGGTTTGGTTGGGTGACCAGCTACTAGACATCTAAACATGGTTCCATTGTGAAGTATGAAATCTGCTCTAAATTCCAATGTTGACTGAACTTGATCTCCTATGACATCTTTGTTAGGCTCATTGCCTCCTAATACATGTCCCCAGTCTCTTGACCGTCTGCTTTGTTGGTATATTAACTGAGGTAGAGGATTTCCACTAGTTGTTTTACACAAATATCGAATTCTATCACCCTGATATCTGATATCAGGTGAACCCGTGAATTCAATATTTGATGATATTTCTGAAGGAACATCTGTAAAATGATTAGAGTACATAATAGAGATAATTGAAGGATGATTATATTTTAGTTAGATAGATTTTAGATATTTGTAATAAGTTAATACAAGTACATAAAATATATTAATATCTTACTGAGGATAATTAATTGAAGTCTAACAGCTTGTAATTGATTAATACTCGAAAATAAACTAAAAGACAACAAATATTTACATATATTTACAATCATTCACACCGTCGGTCATACCACATCACATTGGATATGCACCACACCCATCTCCCAGCAAACAAACAACATTCATTCGTTATACATTTACAGATGATCACTACTTCTTACATGTGACATTGACTTTACTTTGAGCCAGTATTAGAACTCCGGGTTTTATACCATTATACTCCACAAGTCGACATTGTATCAATGTTGCATGTAGGACACTATTAGTCTTCAGTGTATTTATGTTCATTATTCCACCGTTGATCGTTTGCGTTTTCCCTTGACTTGCAATGGCGTCTATATATGAAGGTCCCATATGTGAAAAAGAGTTAGCATACCATTTAACTTTCATATTTGTGTTACCATCTTTACTAATGACTTCACATGTACACGTCATTTTTCCCATCATTTCCCCTTTGCACGGATCTATTGTTATCCGAATGTCTGTAAAAACACATATTTACTGTCAGTTAAAAATATTTGAGACTGTTGGGCTTATAAAATTGTGATGAAATCAACAAATTCACATCACAGGGAGATGCCTACAGTCAAATTCTTAATTAATGATAATTACGTTTTGGGACATTACTCGAAAAATTATTGTGCTACATAAAAATACCTTAAATCAGTCATTAAACAACCCCGAAATTAATGCAAATTTTCCGTTGTAGTGATAAGTTGTGTATCTTTCAACATATATTTGGATTGCATTGATTTTCTGATTTGAAAAAAAACGAATTAATCACTGCATCCGAAAAATTGCGGTAATTTCAGGGTTTTTTAGGTAAGTAATTTAAGGTACGTAGTATAAGGGTTAGGGTTTTTTTCGAGTAATGTCCCAAATTGTTAGTATAATTAATTAAGAATTTGACTGTAGATAGGTTTATTTCATTGTACTCACTGATAGTATCAGATGTATAAACTTGGCTTTCTGTAGTTCCAGTTGAATCGACACATTTATATTGTTTACCTGCCGTAGGTTTAAACTCCCAAACTGGTACAGATGACGACGATAGAGGGATCCACGATTTATGATAGCTCTCCAGTAACTTGACACTAGTTGCAGCAGGAGGATTGTTATATTGACACGTAACTTTAACATCTGAGCCATTCTTAGTCAATAATATTTTTGCAGCAGGTAATATGTTCATACTGTCCAATACAACTTCTGCGGGGTCTGAAATATGGATCATATGATACTGTTATAGTAACCCATAAATTGTCATAAAAGCATACACATAAGCATATTTTTATATCCTTACATCTTCTGATTCTACGGCTATCTATGATGAACAATAGCTGATAGAAACACATCAAACTTAACCACTGCTTCATTTTGTTACATCAAGTTGTTCTGTAAACATGAATTTTCGTACAATAGTTAATTGCTAGATGTTCGTCTCATAGACCCTGAAAATGGAAATGTGAGCTTGTTCTATAGTTTATAAACGAGGCTTCGTAGTTACCTGTCACAGAATTTTATTATTTCGTAACCAAGGCAACCTATCCGTAACTATACATTATGCATATGGTCAGCAGAATGAATAATATTTCTCACATTTTTTTTTCTGAAATGATGCACGTTCTAAGATACAAATTAATGATTATTTTAATTGAAATGGATTCAACATAAAGATTGACCCTAACCCTAACCTCATAAGTTTTTCAGATTTACATAGAATATCTGGTATCTACAATGTATGTTATATTTAGGGTTGATGTGCCTTCAAACAAACGTCATTCTACGTGAGATTAGATGAATGATTGGCTTATTGGAAAATGGAAACATTTTGATTGTCAATCCAAACAACAAAATGTGAATTCTATTTTCTTGCCTGAGTTTATGATACACCCAATATGCACATGCACAAAACACTATAATTTCCGACTTTCCGATTAGCAAGATATCATTTCTTAACAATTCCTCGTCATTTAAACACTAGATTAAGAAGTATTATTATGGGGCTTTTATAAACCTGAATGCTTTTTCATAATTCTCCAAACAACAATGAAGCTTTTCAATAACATGTACGAAATGAAACATGTGAATATATAATTCAGTGTTGATTGCCCAACGACCCGCCTGCATTATCATTTCACGTCGCTTCAAACTCGAAGATATTCACTCATATAATATTAGGGCAATTTCGAAGACAAGACCCGATTCAATTTATTTCTTCCTAAAATTGGAAATGTTTTTTATTTTTTTCCAAAACAAGTCCCGCAAGTTCACAATTTTTTTTGGATGAAGCATTGGCAATGCAAAATGGGCAGTTCATTGAGTACGCGCGCAGATAGGAGGGATATAAGTGATTGTAAAAATGCGATTTGAGACCACAAGTATGAGGCATGAGCTCGGGCTAGGGTTAAAGGTCAAACCAGTTCTAACCAGTAATAAAAAAAATAAAAGAAATGATAAAATTCTCATTTTAAAAAACCACCAATATATACATAAAAAAACATTTGCCCTCACTCACGCCTCACACTCGCAATCTCAAATCGCATTTTTACAAGTACTATGCCCAGAAAAACAAAAAAATTGTTCAATTAATATTTACATTTATCATCACTTTATATAAAAATCACAATCATATCAATTTAATTTATAAGAAACAAATATTACTAAAATTGTACCACCTGATATCCAACAATTTTGTATTTCTTTTGTTCATTGCGCGGAGATCCAGAAATTGAATTCCGCGCTTGTAACGTTACATTCCCTTAAATGGAAGGTAATTCGTCACGTTCAACAAAAAATGTCATGTTCAACAAAACTCGAATGAAAAGAATATCACCATGAAAATATTTTTCACTGCTGAATATATTGCGCCGTCTACGGAGCTTCTCGCGAGCGACAGGTGTGTATTCGCCTATGCTATACAGTCGATTAGCTTAATTCAACATTAGTGAATACAACCTTGGAAGAATAACTATAATGGAAGGACTTTATCATTTCTTCAGTTAGAAATAATGCAACATATAAATGATTTAGTTACAGAGGTAGAATATCCTGAAATTAGTTTATCGGGTAAAGTTAGTTTCATTAAAACAGAAGAAAAAGTATCCTATAATATACAAATACACTCATACTCAATAATTTCAAAAGACCAAATAAAAGAAAAACTAGATAAGCTTATGAATGAATTCAGAAAAAAACATCAAAGAAAGATATTTCGAGGGTTCCGGTTTGTCATTAGATGAAATAATATATTTAGATTTAAATGTTTACTTCGAGAAACATGTTAACAAAAACAAAACATATAGAGAATGATTTGATATATAAAACAGATAAAATGTTGAAGCATCATCATACGTAAAATTACCATTTGTAACAAAAGCAGTTATCAATATAAAAAACAAAGATAATAAATGTTTTATGTGGGCTTTAATAAGTTGTCTTCATCCAGTAAATGTTCATGTTGATAGAATTTCAAAGTATAAACAATATGCTAATGAAATAAAAATAGAAGAATACCCGGTTACAATAAGATCGAGAAAGAAAATGATCTCAAGATCAATGTATTCGAACTAGTAAAACTGAATAGTTGTAAAGGGGATAATATAAAACATTATACATTAGAACCATTGTATCTAACAAGGGATTACGATGATACAAATGTTATAGATATATTATATCATAAAAATCATTATACGTGGATAAAACAATTGGATTCATTTTTCAGAACCGAAAAAGATAGCCATAAATTATATCTTTGTAGAAAGTGGCTAGTTAACTATACCAATGAAAACGCCTTATTGAATCATAAACAGTTCTGTGGTAACTGCCAACTGATAAAGATTATAAAGTAGAATTCAAAAATCATAAGTATAAAAATAAAGTACCATTTGTAATATACGCCGATTTTGAAAGTATAAATATATATTTGAATGAAGAAGATAATACGACAATAAGTTAGTTCATGAAACGGCAGCAGTAGTAGGACTTTATTAAAATTATCCAGAGTTAGTTAAAAGTGAATATATTTCTATACGTGAAGATGTGTGGAAAGATTCTGTGAATTACTGATAGAAAAAGAAAACATATTTCGTCAAAAAATAGAAACTAACATTCCTATCGAGTTTGATAGAAAACATTCAACTAACTGTTATTATTTTAGTAAAAAGATTATCGGTTATAAAGTTAATGATCATGAAGTAAAATTCCCACAATCGAACAAATTTGAATTTAATAAAAATTCCAAAAAAGTTTATTGAGCACGACGTTTCGACCGTATTCTA
>JAYMFW010168366.1:0-16837 GCA_036785005.1 Tubulanus punctatus
TGTGTTATAGTGCGATGAGCCGACAACGCACCATGCCTGGTAGTGGCTGACCCAGTCTTTCACCACAATCCCAGGCAGACAAGAGCTCAGCAGCAAAACGGCTTTCAGTCTAAAATGCAGAGTTAACTTATCTGTGTAATGATATTTGACTAGAGTAATAGAATTAAGTTTTCTCATGAAGTACTCCCATTTTAAGAGGGGGGGGGGCAAATCTAACAAAAAAATTGGAAAAACAAAATATGTCTTTTAAAAAGATTAATGCATAACCTCAAAAGATCAGGCAGCCCTGCTTTGAAAGTCCAATATCTATCTAATTTTGTCGCTTAGGCCTATGCATTAAATATTTATCATATCCAATCATGAACTGTTTAAGACTAAATTTCTAAGAAAAACCATGATAATTTGCATGGAATAAGTGGTCAACTTGGTCCAATTTTAAAAAGTAAAACTATAAAAATGAATATTGCTTTGACTGGGAATATTTCTGTGCCTGAACTAAACTAAATATCTATACATTGAAAAAATAGCAGATACAAAGAACTATGCTATAC
This sequence comes from Tubulanus punctatus, assembly GCA_036785005.1. Lineage (NCBI taxonomy): Eukaryota > Metazoa > Nemertea > Palaeonemertea > Tubulaniformes > Tubulanidae > Tubulanus > Tubulanus punctatus. The sequence continues at coordinate 552 of JAYMFW010168366.1, forward strand.
TTTTACAATTAAAAAGAAAAAAACATATATAATTTAAGGTGTGCTTATAAACAGTCACAGACTGAACCATTATGTGTGTTCCTCAATAACAAATAAACTGGACTTGGTGAACAATTAGGGATTTTCGTCCTCTTAACTTTGTCATTGGTTCTCTGAAGATGGGCCAAAAGAGCATCAAGCTTAAGCTTTTCGATTAAGAATTTGACAATTGATTCCAATTTACAAAAATATGTAAATGTTCAATAATGAAATGAAAATAAATAGATAATTTACCGTCTAATAATAATCCTTATTCTTTCTTATTTTGCAAACTAAACTATCTTATATTGGAATTTTCCGTGAATTTGAAGTTAGAATTTGATGAAAATTGCTAATTACATGTGAAGACAGAAATATATATGTAGTCTTACAATGAGTGTTTAGTTCATCAGTACAGTGAGGCATTTTAAAGGATCTCTGGCCATATTAATCTTTAAAAATTGATTCTATTAATGTTTAATATTTCGTAAATATGAATACAGGCTGACTTGTAAAGGCATACTACATTAAGAGACAGATTTCGCATTATTATCAGTGAAAAATATTGATAAACAGGAAGAAAATTAAAGTTCACCTTTGAGCTAAAGCCTCACAAATAACATCATTGTGCGCTTAAATCTAGGCCATGTAAAAAAAACATTATCTTGTGTACTACAGTTTTATCACATACACTCAGCATTGTAAGACATATATTTTGAATTGATTACAAAATGAATAGTAAAATCCATGAAAATATATTGAATTCTTGATACACTGTACTTCGGTGTTCTGTGTAATACCTAATTTTCTGGTGATTGCCGGAGATTTCCGATGATGTTGAGGGGCTAGTAAATGAAGGAAATTCTCACCAAAATCGCTTCAAAAGTACTCTTTATGAGTCATAAACCTCGAAATCATTATTATATGTTAAATTAAGTATATAAACTGCATGGAGTTATCGAAGAAAAAAGTGTGCAGTAGTCCTTTGAGAAGGGTTAATAAAGTATACTGTAAAACCCAAACATCTCAGCTGTAGGTCTAATGTAGTATAGGATCAGTTTTATAAGCAAAATGGCAAGTTGTTCTATGAATACACTGTATTGGATACTCAGAAGGCATCAATTCAGACAAGCAAAATTGCAAGTCTTATGATCTGGCTTATTGTTCAGGAGGCAATTATTCGCATAGCCTATGTGTAGGTCAACGTAGTCATGTCAGCACAATTACTTTTTGGGTAGGGTCCCGTATTCCTTGATGGAAACTTTTACTCTAGTCATGTAAGCGGTTCAATTCTCTACTATGTTTATATCTTCACAGAGGCTTGTCAATTCTGGGATAATAATTTACCTCAAATATTTAATGGGTACTGTAATGGTGGTCAGACGTTCAGTCAATCCCTGTAACATCTCCAGTCTCATCACTCACTATTTGAATATACAGGCCTGTAGGAACAGGGGCTTGCCCCCATAATTACTTGTCAAAAGTAATTGAATATTGATTACTGAAATGCCAAAGATGTTTTCATTGTAGGCATGGTTAGGGTTCTTGTTTTCTCATTTGATATAATAAAAGATGTTTAAGATGGTCCGAGGGTTACAGACCCCCCTGCTCATGTCACCTCCAAGAAAAAGTCAGATCTGCGCCTGGTAATGAGTCACAGGAATCGATTGAAATGCGAGAAAGCAATGCTATTTTTCAAAATTTTCACGGGGAGAACCCTCCCAAACCAACCTCAGGGCGAGGCTTAGGCCTTTGGCGGCAGTAACCAGTAAAATATTTTTTTAAGCCGGGCGTACATCGCCTACGACGCGATATTCGCCGGCGATGATCGTAGCGGTGCGCGTACATGACGTCGTGGGCACAATCGCCGATGTCGAGCTGGATCGTATATGCCTGTCGTAAGCGCGCTCACATTGCTGTGACAACATTGGCGATTATGCGAATCATGTGATCTGTTCAAGATGCCACCGCCCAGGGTTTCAGCACGTCAGTAATTGTAAAAATGTTGTTTGAGATCACAATTATGAAGCACGAGCCCGGGCGACCAGAGGTCAAAGGTCAAACCAGAAATAAAAAAGGTCTTTTTCATCTAAAAAACACCAATATTTACATAAAAAACTGTAATTACACTTGCTTGCGATGCGGTCGCCGACCATCGAAAGAGCGCGTACATCGCCGGCGATCTGCGACTGAAAATTGTGCGACGTCGGCAGTCATCGCCCGTAACTCATCGCCGACGCATCGCAAGGGCGATGTACGCCCCCTTAAGACCCCACTTGTCAATCATAATCTGATATTCAGTCTACGTTTGCTACGAAGGCGAAGTAGACGATGACAGCATATCAGAGTAAACAAGTAAGACGTTGTTTTGTACGTAAAACAATAAAATTATTTTGGGTTTTATTTTCATTCTTTTAGTCTTTAATTAGGCCTCTAGTCTGACTATAATATTAGATTTAGAGCCATTCCATTTCACTGACCACTTCTTGGGTTATTTTTGCTAAATTAAATCCGTTCAGTACACACATCGTGAGTAAGATTTGCATTGTGTTTTATTTTAAATACTAGCAAGGGAGTGAGTTCGTCAAGCCCCATCAAAACAATAAATATATTGATTTAATTTGAATTAAATGATCAGTCAGTACAAATTTTACAAATTAAATGACTATTCATACTTATTTCCTCCACCATAATATGACAGACAAAAGCACGTTATCAGCTTGTTCGCCGTCGTGGACATCAAAGCACATATTGAAAGAAGACAATTTCGTTGAATAAAAATTACCATTTAAATTCGTGCGATTCTCTTTGTTCTTGCAACATTCAATTCAATTCAATAAAAACACAAATACTTTGCCGAAACGGCGTTACACTCAAAATGCACACATTGACCGTTCTAAACATTCAAATTTAAGCTAGTCAATAAGATGGTTCGATTTTAATAAGATTATAAACAAATATGCTGTCAGTTGTATTCATATTTCAACTTTTTAATATTTCAGGAAATTTTACTGTTGAAAAAGACTACTAAAATACGTATCTAATTTTGTATGGTATTAGACCTATATTTCGTGATTTTGCCAATCATGTAGCAATTTTGATGGGGGTCACAAAAATCGGTACTTTTTTAAGGCCAAATAATTTTTTAAAAAAAATATTCTACAATTTTTATTGATACCGGTGCTTTTATACAAATCAAAAATCTGCATCAAAATGTGTTCAAATCATTCGACTTTTTTCAAAAGTGCAGTTTCATTCACCGGTTATTAACAAGGTGAAATGCTTAATCGTTCACCAGTGATCATTTCTTTACTGGTGAATTTATTTTCACGGATGAGTTCATCGGTGAATGGAATTTCATCGATGAAGAAATGTTCATCAGTGAAATTTCATTCACTGTTGAAAATCACGGGTGAAAATTAATTCATCGGTGAAATTATCGGTGAAATTCAATTTACCGGTGATATTCATCAGGGAAATCTTAAAAATCCCCATTCTTTTTTCACCGGTGAACGCATCATTTCACCGGTGAAAATGGAATATCACCAGTGATCTTGTTAAAATCACCGGTGTTATTTTTGTAAGGGTATGAAGAATTGGTCGACAATGTTTGAATAGAGCTGAACCACATACATTATGAACCATCATCTTTCAATACTGCTGTGCTAAAATTCTTTTTACCTTTTGCTGATAAATACGGAAGCGCAATGCAGCCAACCGATATATTTTTTCTAATTCAAAATGTCGTGTCTTTACTTCGAGTTTAAAAAATAGACTTTTCGAGTTAATAAGTCGACTTTTTGAGTTAATAAATCAATTTTTCAACTTTAGAAAGTCTACTTTTCGACTTACTTTCTTAGGCCTACTTTGAAAGGTCGACTAATCAACTCGAAAAGTCGACTTATTAACTCGAATTGTCGACACACTGCCACGAACTTTTGAATTTAAAAGATGTAGAGGCCTATTGCACTTCCGTAGATAAGGGTAATCAGCAAAATTTCATCACAAAATTATTAAATTTCTAGCGTTTTAAAATTTCAATCCACACAGACATAACGCTTCATGAAGATCCATGCAGTGGTACAGTACATGAAAGGATGAGCTGTACATGTACAGCTATTAGTGGGAATGGTAACAACAATATGGAGGTGATGTGGTATGCTAATAGATTTCCGACGAGACCTGATGAAGATTTTGTAAATATCAAATATCAAGGAGTTACAACTGTCGTGACGAATGGAATTACAAATGTCAATGAAATGAGATCAAATGTTCTGTATCTTCCAACATTGATACAATGCCGACTTGTGAAATATAATGGTATAAAACCAAGAGTTCTGATAATGGATCAGAGTAAAGTCAATCGTAAGTTTCCGTGGTATCATTTCTGCCTAGTGTCATAGTAGCTCTAAATTTATATGTTCTATTTAAATCTGCAGTTGTACCCAAAAGAATATATTCAAATATTGAATATACGGGTGAACCAGACATCAGAAACCAGGGAGATGCAGTTCAATATGAATGTGATACAACTGATGGAAATCCTCTACCACTGATAATATATCAACAGAAGAAAGATGCTGGTAGCTGGGGACCCTTATTAGGAGATATTCAACCAGTACTCGGTGACATGGCGGAAAAAGATAAAAAAGCGGTCTCGTCAAGACTTAATTTTGTAGCCAATTTTAAACTTCATAATGGAACAATGTTTAGATGTCTAATAGCTGGTCATCCAAATAATCCACAACCTCATCAATTCAACCCAATTATAGTTTATTGTAAGTTATCTCGTTACTTTTTGTAAGATATATTCGTGTATAGCAAATTCATCGTCAAATGATTGAACTTTCAGGTTCATGATTTTTCATACATTTCAGATTTCAGTCCGAGTTTGAAGAAAGAATCTGAAAGTAAAACCACCGCGTCATATATAGTAACAGTTGATAGTTATCCGTCAACCAATCAAGTTACATGTCAACCTCCCGCTGTTGTTCAATCAATATCTTACTCTACATGGAGAATTACGATACCTATTATAAATAGTACCACAACTGATTATAGAGGGCAGTGTTTGGGAGATGGTAAATATTTGATAGATGTCACCAGATTCCACGAAGAACAACCCGAACCCACGGCTAAATCAGGTCAGATATACAAAGGTCAGTTTCAATGGTCTAAATTGGAGGGCGTCTTGGAGGGGCAATGCGGTGCAATGCAGGGGCATATATATCTGACAAATGAATTTTTGTATTACCTAAGATGTGTAATTCCTATTAATTCAAGTTTTATGTGGTACTTGCAATGTATGACCCAGGTAAGTTTCAAGGGGATAAATTTGGTAAGTCAAGGAGTGGAAATGCAGGGGTATATATGTCTGGTTTATGCATTTTTGTATTTCCTAAGATCTGTACATCAAAATAAATCAGTTTCGTTTGGTACTGTAAACGTTTGTCCTAGATCAATGTTCAAGGGCTATGAAGGGGCGTTTGGTAGGAGCAGGGCAGGGGCATATCTGTCTGTCATACATTCAATTTTTTACTATGAGGACTTACTGACGTTATAGATAGTACCTATAAAGTTTGATTAAATGTATTATTAGGGGTTGTCCCTGTGGACTTAACGCAGTAACTGTGCCTTGCCAGAAATACATTTCAGTGTTATTCAAAGCACTTTGCAGATTCGCATCTCTCTTACATGGGCAAATGTTTCTGGGCTCTCGGTCTAACACTGTTTTTTCATGATAATACTAATAATGTCAGCGTTTTATGTACATCCGGTACGTAATAACGAACAACGGTTTCTCAGAGTTGGATAAACATGCGGATCTGATATTATGTATGTTTTCCTCACTTAGTGTCCGATCAATCACTATTTAATGGTTTTTAACAAGTTTCGTGAGGCGCGTACGGACCTAAGATTTTGTGTGTGTATTTACGGTCATTAGTTGTTGCAATTTCACAAGTTTCTAATGAATTAATTGTACATGTGCACGTATAATGAACCTATTCTTTATAGTATTGATTCAGCTCGTTGAGTTGGAAATATCTCATGAAGTTTATTTTACTGGAAATATTTAGTTGGCTGGAGACATCATACCGCTTGAGATTAGAAAAATAGTAGATATAATCATTCCAGCTGTTGTAACCAGAACATATGAAAGTACTGAGGTTTTAGTGCAGTTCCATGGAATTCAATTCATTGTTTATCTTTTATTGTTTTTAAACATTTCAGGTTATCCAGACGCAAAAGAAGGTATCTCGTCTGGAACAATTGCAGCAGCTGTTCTCGCTCCTTTACTAGTTATATTCTGTATAATATTTGTAATAGTGTGTATGCTAAGGAGACGAGGTTGTAAGTGGATAACAGTGAATTCATCTAGAAATAACGTGAATAATTTAAGTAACTTCTAGTTTTATTTCAGTGAGCTCTAGAATAAAGAAAAATGAGAGCATACCACTAGCAGATATGAAAACATCTAAAGATGGGTTAGCTTTTGTAAAGTTGACTCTGGAAACGTGGTTAAAGAAAGGTATAATCTTCAGCCAATAATAATATCAAACTTGACAAACTCATCAGCAAATGACATTTTCTACAACAGGTCAGAATAAATGGATTAAATCACGCAACAAAATAAAACAGGGTAAATATTTACGTTTTACTGGCACTATTTCTTGAAACATAGTTGTTTCATCTGAATGTGAAAAATGTCTTTTTCGATTAGAAATTATCAATTTGATAAAGAAAGAATATGGAGACAGAAATGATTGGAGTAACATCGATGACAAGGATAAACAAGGTACGTTATGAAACTCTTACACGGAATATTTCTAATTATCATTTTAGTATAAAATCATCGTTTGTACTTGTACGTTGATAGACTTGTTACATGACGATTTTTCACTATTTTAAATTTTAGAATTCATGGCAAATTCTGCAAAAGAATTTTTGTACAAATTGTTGTCAAGGAACAAAAGTAAGATAATATAACTATCACCTTTAACAATTATCACCTCCCAAAGTTTGTATTCAGGCTGTTTTGAAAATCGTATGAATTGTGTAATTTTTTTAAAACACCCAAATAAATGATTTGCATATTGTCATGATAATAAACTCATGAACTTGCCGGTAATCCCCTATATTTTTCTGTATTATATTGCATTCTGATTCGAAAAGGCTATGTCATAGCGCTATTATCAATTAATTTGATTTAACCACCACCATTCGAACTTTAAGGAGCGTTGCCAATAATAATAGAATAATCTCACGATTTGAACACTGCGCTTTGTGGTAGTTGCAAATTGAAAAACTTCGTGGTATGGCCTAAAATTCCGACTAAATCGGTGGTCGTCAGAAGTGGTTCGAACCCTGGAAATGATTTAGAATGTGATTTGATACAAAAGGCTCGTGTCCCTGAATTGTGTATCCAACATTTGTTAATACTGCTCTCTTCGATTGCTGTTTTAGAGAAATACAATATGATTCCGGGTTTTACCTACTACATCGATTCCAAATTGGATTGCAATCCTCAATCTATATTTATTCCCATAAAAATTGACGAATATAAAATTAAATAGATATTTGAAAGTAAAACTGCATCCACATGCAGAACAATAACAGAAGGAGGAAAATCCTGTAATAGCTAATAATCTATAATTCATCATCATTAAATCCGTGAGTTATCATATTGATAAAAATCCCACGGTGTCGATTTGGTATAAGTTTTTATTTTTTATTTTCAACGTTTCAGCAGTGAAAATGATGAGAGAATTTCAACATCGTAACATTTGAACAAAAATGGAATAGGTTATCAAAAAAGCAAATTATTTTTGATGAAGATGAACTGGATCTACCCATTTGCTAAATTAAATATGCCAGGATTTTCCAATATATCGACAATTTTCTGAGTTCGTGCGTGAAGATCAATGGATGTCAAATTGAGTGAAAGTAAACTTCCAATAAATGTCCATAACAATACAGCAATAGAAATTATAGTTAGTGAACATAAATACAAAACTTAGTATTTCAATCGCTGTCTTTTTTACTCTTTACCGAGACTGTCAATCCAATGTTGTCCAGAGACTTCTGACTTTTCGAGCTGTGTGAAGTCATTCTTTAAACATTTATGGCATTTAACAAGCTAGACAACGTCAACATCCTTGAAGTCGCAAGCCTCTTGAGGGCGTTGAAAATGGACAATATTTAGACTTTCAAAATATGTTCAGCCAGAAAAATTTTCATCATTGAGAAATCACCGATAGTGCCAATGACAAATTTGTAGCTAAAGACCTGAAGTTTATTAGAGTCAAAAGAAATTGTGTCTAGGATCTTCCGTTTGTCTCCAGGGGTCCCTGAAATTGTATCCTGGAAGTATCAAATCCTGATTGTATTTTCTAAACCGTACTAGATAGAATGATGCTTTGAATTAACATTTTGTAGATCTCCTCATTCTGTGTCAAATGGTATATCAAACAGCAGGATTTGACTTCTAGTTCGACCGTGTTACCCTCCCTACAATGTTGAAAATTGACGAAAATTTAGACTTTCAAAATATGCCAGCAAGAGCCATTTTTGTTATTGAGAATTAACCTAGTGTCAGTGACATAGTTGTAGCTAAAGACCTGTAGTTTATTTCAGTCAAAAGCAATTTTGTCTAGGACTTACTGTTTGGGCTCCAGTGGTGCCTGAAGGTGTACCCTGGAAGTTGCAAAATCAGGTTGTTTGCTTATAGTTTCCGTACGGAAAGAATGATGCTTTGACATAACTATTTGTTGCTCTCGGTAATCTGTTTAAGTTCAAGATCGTATAGTACGACCGAAACGCCCCCTACAATATACCCTAAAACACGTTATTACTCATCGCTCTTGAACTATAAGAGATAGAATAATGCTTTGAATTAACTTTTTGTAGATATCATCGATCGGCGTCTATTGATATATGATACGACAGGGTTTGACTAATAGTACAACCAAAACGCCCCTCACACCCCTGAACACGTTATTGCTTATAGCACCTGAACTATATGAGATGGAATGATGCTTTGAATTACCTTTTAGTATATCTCAATTGACTGGATTCAAGGATATATGATGTAATATAATGATGTTACCACTGACCTTCATATTTGACCAAATATGGCGGTATTGACTTACTTCCTTGTCTATGGACCAATTTTGACCAATCAATATACATAGGTACTTAATTAGGTCAGTAATTGGTTAGATATGTGGACCTACTACTTGACCTCTTGACGTACTTTCTTATTTAGGGGCCTATTTAGATCAAACTTCGTATATTGGTTCCTTGTGAGTAACATGTTGACCAACTTCTTGACCTTTATTGCAACTTAACATTCGTTATCGCTGCTTTGCAGCTATATTTTTCTTTCCATTTCAGGTATTTATTGTTTGTTAATATTTTCAAAGCAGTCGTTTAAGAGAGTTAAATTTCTTTTCTAACTTTTTTTAACGAGGCCCTGGGCATCTAGTATTCAATAACGCTTATCATGATTTATTGCAAAATTTCATAAGCGTCAATAAATAATAGAATACAGAAAAAACCCACTCTAATTTTTTTATGAAAATATACTGAAAATGTACTGACTTACAAACCCGAATTAACATGACATAGAAGCAATATTTCTCCTAGATCAAAAATCCTTACTTAAATTATTTTGCGGTTTTGCAGAAGTTCTAATTTGTAATCAAAATATTTGCTTTTGAATATGACGAAACGAGTGTGTTAAACAAACATGTTTCCAGTGGAAAAATATATTTCAAATGTTAATCTTATTTTCCATAGCGCTCCTATTAATAGAGTAAAAATCCCACAATCGAACAATTTTGAATTTAGTGAAAATTCCATTTTTTTAGCTTTCCCCTTTATTTTTTATTTTTTTTTCAATTTCCCCCTTAAATTTTTGAATCTTTTATCCAAAAAATTTATTTTTTATTTTTATTTTTTCCCCCTGCCCCCTCAAATTTTTTATGAAAAAATCCGTACTCCAACTGATTAAACAAAAAAGGCCTTATCTTTGGAGTAGTGAGAGTTTAGGGCAGATTCGACAATATGTCTCTTTAGAATATCAAAACTAGGGTAAACAATTTTGGCATTGTCAAAGACGTGTTGCGCAACTCAACTTTCTGGATTTTTTATGTCGGTCTTATGTTCTTTTAGACATTGCTTTAGATTTCAGCCCATTTCGCCTACGTACAACATAACACAGGTTTATTAAGTAAGGGAAGTGCATAATTTATTCTAATATTGGAAAATTAGATCAGAGTTAGTCACATTCAGACGAGGTTTTCCTATTAATGCTGCCCATTAGATATTAAACTTATATTGCGCCAGTTGCCTTGCAGTTTGTCTACATAAAATGCAGGAAACAAAACTGGATCATAGTCGTTTGTTATCAATTTACAGTTGAAAATTCATTTATTTTAGTTTAAATGTTATACCTATTTTTCTGTAAATTTCCCTTTATAATTTCAGATATTGTACACACAGCCACAGAACTTTCTGGTAAATATTAGATAAATCATGTATTACATAAAAAGAGTGGTATATATGATAAAACGTATATAACTGACTAATCGACCTTTAGTAAAAGATTAAAGCTGCCAGTTTATGAGTTCAATGTATGACCACAAGCCACGCTTTGAGAAAACAAATTGTCTTCCTAACCAAACAATTAAAAGATAAAAAGTCCCGATTTAATTTTTTTTTGTATACGTAGTTAGTTTCTAAAATTTCATACTTTCTAAAAATATGTTTACTGTCTTAATTATAGTAAAAAGGAAAAAGTTCTTAAAATGTATAATTTTTCTACATTTTCATACAATGCTTAACTTCCTATTATTATCTTTGCCTAATTGTTGAGGATTAAGCTATTTCTGACGTCCTTAATCAATCAGACTAGATTTTTAATTTAAGAAAATTACAAGAAGCGACCAGCCATTCTCGAACGAGCACTAACAGCAGGAATAGGTTTGTATATCTGTGGCTATATTTATCCTTAAAAGGTCAAGTGAAGTTTATTTCCAACTTTTCGATTTTTTGAAGACACATTAAAACATACTGTTAAATTGATGCAATGCGTGATACACGTTATTTTGTCCAAATGTATAGATTTCGATTTTTTTAAATCAGCACGGCTCAATAGCAGCCTCGGAGCTTTAGTTCACACATATCCCGTTTTTTCCATGGTGGCGCAGCGAAAATGACGTCATTCGAGTCAGACATTCATTTCTGCATTTTGCAGTCTCTATAATAGCTTGTATTATCTCGAACAATCCCACAGATGAAACTTCGAAAACCCACATACTGACGATATTTGTTTTTTCTTTCTTGACTAAATAAATGGGCGACTGAAGGTTCTTTTGGCTTAGCTTACGCCCATCACGAACCGTGGAACCAGAAGCGAGAATTGGCGAAGCGCTTCGGAGTTTAACTTAAATTATCTATAAAGGGGGTGATACGCGATGCGTATTTTTACGCACGATCGGAGCGATTGAGAAATCTGCTCCGACATTCGCTCCGTGTGCCTGGTTCGTGCAATAGAATTTCGGTCCGTTATTTGTACGCCTCCCGATTAAACATGTTTGATATTCACGGACCGATTTGTTATCGGTCCGTACGATACGCACCGTGTCCGATCAATGCGAATTTCTGTGCGACAATTCGTGGTATAAGTCAATTGGTGACGATATTCAAATCACATGATTTTCAAAATGCTGGAACCGCAGACATCAATATCGTGTCGTGCGCAAAAAATCGCATCGTTTGACACGTTGGCGGGTGCATATTCCTACGCCGCAGAATCACTGCCGCTTAAAAATCGCATCGTTTGTGATAATTCAAACCATCGCACCATCAATTTTATTTTTTTTCGGACTAAGGAGCCGTACTGAATAATGTAGACACGTGTGCGTCGGCAATTAGAAAAACACAGCGTGTTTTCACACAGTCAACACATCCCTTTGAGAAGTAGTATTTAGCACCATAGAAACTTACTGGCGGCAATTAAGTATGTTCATTCAATAAATCTAAGAGAAGAATCTTTCTAACTGTTAATGTCAGTGTCTGTCACACGGCTTCATCCTGCGAGCTTTTCAAAGATATTTTTGTAGACAACAAACAAAACATACCTGCAATCATGTATACGCAGGATACACAAATCAAGATCCAGTTTAATCACAAGGAAAACTCAGCTGTTTTTTATTTAGCATAATCATTAATTAATTAATAGTGAATTCAAGATATGTGATGCTTAAAAAAATCAGCTTCTGTTGTGAAAATGGTGCAGCTGATTTATTCGGCTTGCTACGATTGTACGTGTCACGTCGTCGCGTCACGTCGTCACGTCACGTAGTCATCTATAAAAGATAGACCCATGAAACGAAAAGTTTGGCAAAATAAAATGAGTCAAATGTATGCATTCAGTGGTTAATTCTTATCTCTCATTCATTTTTATATAATATATGCAGTTAATATATCAGCGTGATAAAAAAACGCGTGGTGTATGAACTATTTTCCAACCAATTCAATTCAATATTTTTTACATGTCTATTCTGAAATCTGCAAGCAGATCTATATTAAATGCACATGCGTAGTCAAACGTGCGGAATTCTCTTGGAGTCTTGAAATCGTCATTAGGAAATGCGGTCTAACTCGCAGGTTTGTGCTCGTTAGCTTGAATATCATGTTATTTCTATGTGACTTCTCACTACGTGGCTCTGCTGAGTGATTGTGTTAATCATATTTGGCGACGGAGAGTTGATTACGTATGATCTTGATTTGATTAAAATTGAACAAGTTAAAACGGAAAACTTGCGTTCGCGCGACGGCTTGAAATATTTGATGTGCCGTCGTTTCACCTTCAGTATGGTACCTAGTTATCAAGTTATCTGTAAGCAGATACAATTACTCGCGCCTCGAGCGCATTACATTTATTTACTATTTTCAGCTACAAAACAACTATTTTAACGGTACAAGTTGGAAAATAATATCCACTAGTCACATAACGCAGTTCTAGGAACAAATGTACTATCAAACTACATGTTTCATTCCTACGTGGTCCAACGTGACGTGACGCGACGACGTGACACGTACAATCGTAGCAAGCCGATTTATTCAATATTGCACGCTTGTATGCGGAGTAAACGTTTTTCAATAAAACAAAAGAAGTGTAGTTCTATGATAAAATACTAATGACGCAACCTAGTGTAGGCATTTTATTTGGTTTTTGTTTGGTTGAAGTATATTGAATAATGACGAAAATCTCGCACGACAAGTCGTGAAAGACAGTAGATTTAATTGTTTTCGAAGTTAATTGAAATATTGTGGTAGATCTCTGAACCAAAAAAGAGGGGCCTAAGTTAAAGTTTACGTTCAGACATGGAATTTGGGTTGGTGCATCATGGAAACCCGTCACTCAAATGGCATATCAGCTCAGCGCCATCTGTAGCACATCACTAGTACTATCTCCTAAATAGCGTGTCTCAAAATTTCCGATATTCATATGCCGATTGTTCAACTGATACAATTTTTTTCAGCCAAAATAATTTACAGTATTCATTAGAATTGATAGTTCTTCAGAACTCAAGTAGTTTTTTTCAATGTCGATAATTAGACTTCACCTGACCTTTAAAATAGTTTTTTCATCATAAGCTCCATAACATCGGTTATCAAATTTTAAGACATTCAGGTGGAGCCATTGCTTATGTTATGACCACTATGGCAATAAACTTCAGTTGTGTCGCAGCCATGAATTCGTTACATATATTACAATGTATTTCATCTTTTATTCTTATTTCGTTAAGGTTGGGAATATTTATATTATTATTGTGTACATTTAATAGGTGTCGTCTAGATTTTCTGTGATGTGATATAGTTATTGTAGTAATGTTATCTTATGTTAAAATGAGTGTTGATTTCGGTATATTTTTTTACCATAAGCCATTTAAGGTTAAGATGACCAAAAGGCACTTATTTAAAATCTCTCATTATAATGTTGTCTATTTCACATTTTCTATGCAGGTGCTGCCACATAACACAAATATATATATTACTTCTTCTCTTTTATATATGAAACTGTATTCTTCAACTTCCCCATGTGATGCATTTTTTACAGATAAATTTCACAAGAAACGAGAAATGAAGCGATCACTTCCTATGTGTTTAAAAAAACATAACAATGGTATGTAGAAACTATTTTATTTAAGACTATAGTCTTTTTTTTCATTTGAATATGGTTTCCTGGAGATATCACAGCCAATTCTCTCAGTATTCACCTCATTTTGGTCTTAAAAGGCTCAGTATAAGATTCGTCAACTGATGGGAAACCGATTTCTGAGTACTACCTACTCCCAATAAGGATCTTTCTTTATATCCAGGCGCAGATATTGACGAGAATATGCAACTAACAAATACAGTGGAAGATTATGTTAAAGACGGTTAGTGAAATATGAAGTCAGACTTGCTAAAAATCGAATAATGATGGGAACATGATGAATCATGGTTCTTTTTTCAATTACAGTTTATAAGATTATAGAAGAAGTCGTCAACATGTCAGGTAGGTAATTTGTGCGGCTTGTTGCATTTACACGTGGCGCGTTGGCACATCACGTTGAAAAATCGCGTTGCCAAAGTACCTCGCGGGGCATTCCATTAAAAACGCAAATCGCGTCATGAAACGCAGTGGCATTTTCTAAATTCAATTTCATTATTTTATGAATTTGGTTCGACGTTTTAATAGACGAAGCCTTTGGTGATCTTCTCATTTTTTGTTTCTGTGAATCCTGTCAAACGGCACATCAATATAACCAAATTCTTCTTCTTTTGACAACTTTTGACAAATTGTTTTATTCCAGAAAAACAAAATAGAATGATAATTCCGACATCACGACAACTTTTACCGGAAGTGCGCCGCCTGGTATTTCCACGAATCCAGGCAGCTACGTGCAACACAGACTCGTTCAACAACGACGTTCAATTAATAATTTTTTGATTGAATTGATTTTTTAAACTTCTCTCAAATTTAATGTGGTTGACGGTATATCCTGGGATAAAAGGTCACCTGACCTTCACCTCATGTGTTTTAGAAAAAACCCCACCCTAACCCTAACCCTAAGGTTTCTAAAACCGATATTTTTGGTACACGGAATTCATATGAAACTTTTTTTCAATAAAACTTTTCAAATCATTTAAAACAATAAAATTTGCACCGAGAGATCCTATTTTATAAAATCCCGAGGAATTCTTCAGTGGGGATTTGAGACCGCAAGTATGAAGTATGAGCTCGCCGGCCAAAGGTCAAAGGTCAAACCAGTAATAAAAAAGGTCATTTTCTCCTAAAAACACCAACATTTACATAAAAAACTGTATTTCCACACAAAATATCAGATTGAAGTATCGGATTCTAATCAAAATGATATTTTCACTTTTTTGTATCTCGTACAATTACTCGTACAATCACGGAAATGAATTTTAATAAAAAAAGTGTATCTACATATCATCAGCGTCGTAAATCTGCAATACTACTGTGACGACATATTGTAGGTAAACTGGATATTTATATATCGAAATCAATCTAAATTTTGGTGTTCACTGCAATAAGTTGAATGTCTCTAAAATGATTTGTGTCAACACTGTCAGATAACGTGAAAAATAATGAGAGAAGTTGACGTGAAATTCATACCCATCAACGCGATTTTTTAACGGGCCGCGTGTTAATTAGCCAAATGGGTTGATGTTACTTTGTATAACCAAACCGTGAAATTCACTAGCGACATGTAGAAACTTAAATTTGAACTAGGAACAGATTCTAACTTATTTTAACCAAATGATTATACACATGGTCGACTATCTGGTGAGATGTCGTCGAAAACCGAACCCGAAGAAAATTAATCCACACGAGGACCGACTCTTAATAATGAAAAAAAAACTTTTCGTATGGTCGTTAATAAGCCTACCCGTACTTAATTGAACTAATCATCATTCACTAAGTTTTAGTAACGCGCGCATATTATATATATTTCAAAACAAAAACATTCAGTATATACCTTTAATTCTAATAGATCTGGTGGCGTAAGGTCATATGGGATTGCCAAAAAATTATTAATCAATGTAACCTCAAGAAAATTATCTTTTTTTATCATAATTTCCAAATGGCTGCGTAGGTTATTTTTTTTCATTTACAGTCAACTCCGCCTATATCGTAGTCGCCTATAACGGATTTGCACATATATCGTAGTTCATCATTTGGTCCCGTT
>JAYMFW010168477.1:5093-16813 GCA_036785005.1 Tubulanus punctatus
AGGCATATTTTCGATGAAAAAATGAAATTATACAAACGGCTATACATTCAACTTTACTGGCATTAAAATTATTTTCAGTAAAAATAGTCAAAATTTGACTTCAGGAAAAGGTTATGGTGTTATCAATTAAAATCAAAAACCTTCAAATTAGTTACGGGCTGGTTGGTAAGCATTATCAGCTGTAGACTAACTTATATACGTATAATATATACTTATATCTCAAAATATTGCAACGTTTCTTAATCCCTTTTTTCGATAAACCAAATATAATTAACAATTCACGAAGATTCTTATGTACACTTTTTTACAGAAAGAAAGATATGTTAATGAAATGTGGCGATATTTATACAAAATGAAAAAAATGATTGCATTGATATTCATTACAGTAACGCCCATTTTGCGCGGTGCGTTTGACCGTTTTGTACTTAAAATATATTACTGGCTCAAGAAGTACATTTCAGTTCATTTAGATAATGAGAATAAATATGTCTCACACTCGTCTACTCGAGAAAATTTTTTGCGGTTATTTTGAACAAAAATAGAATATTCTTCAGAAATAAAGCGCGCGAATTTCGCTTGTTTCGCACCACGTCCGGTCCAGTTGCCTAAATGCGGAAAGTACAGTCAGCGGAATCGTATTTTTTTGGAGCGATCGCAAGCGTCTCTACTCTATCTGTTGCATTGTTCGTGCATCACGGCCAAACTACAGGCAGGTTTTTGGCGTTGTTGGCAGCTTAAATATGATTTTGGCGGCATTTTCGACGATTATTTCTTATAGTCGATTTCTATGGTCGGACACCAGTTCCGAGTACACATCAGCCCGTAATTCGTACATTTACATAGATGGCAACCGTCTGATATATGCTTTCCTGGAATATACGAAATAAAGCATTTTCGTCAGAATGACGTGCGTAACAGGTAAAATACAATGCAAGAATTTGTGCCAAATAAATCAATTATCAACATCAATAGGATGTTTCAAAGTCAGATGGGATAAATGTAACATTTATCTCATCAGACTTCGAAACATCCTATTGTTGTCCTGAATTGGGCTAAGGGTACATTTGGCCTATTCTTCTACGTCGTTTTAGTATAATGTCTGTATGTCAAGCGAATAATGCATTTACTACTTGATGAGAAGCAGGAAACATTACACCCAATTGACGGTGTTTATACGAAGATTATCATTGTTATATCATTCCTCAAATCACGGCGTAGAATATGCTAATCACGTGTTTGATCATGGCTCAATAAAGATATCACGTGTAGTAAAACTACCAAATCCCTCGAATCGATTGGGATATACATGTAATTATAAGTCGTAGTACTTGCTCATTTTAAAGTCATATCTTGTGCTAAATTTTGAGGTATGTCAAATTCACTTAAACACGAACAATGGTTGGAAAAACGGATGCGTAAAAGATACTTAAACTTACCATTTGAAGCTTGATTGCAGGCCGTTTCGCTGACTCTCGTGTAGTTCTCGTCATAAACTTCGCTTATCGAGCGTCTACTTCGCGGACACTTTTTCATCTGACAAAGTTCAATTCCACCCACTTCGCATTTACACACATTGCATCCTATATGGTAGACATCTTCTTGTAGATGTCCGTGGCAGTGTGAGTACGGAACGCGGATTCTCATACCGTCGTTGCTCATGGTTTTGCCGCCAACCACTGAACGGAAATTGCCCAGGGTATTTCTTCTTCTGCGTCGTCTTTGCATGGGAGCGATGCAGTTTCTTAGCGTACAGACCATCAGGTTATCGTTCGTGCAGCCACAGGTTTGACACCCCATGAACCAGACCTCGTCAGTCAGGTGCTCCTGACCGCACGGTTTCGTATTTGGAGCCTGGTCGAGCGGTGACCCCAGTTGGTATTCTATCTGCGATCTTTTCTGACGACTTTTGATTTCTTCTTTGCTGCTTACCGCCGCTCCGTTTGTGGTGACCATCACCCAGAAAACGACAACCGCTCCTATCATCAGCTGCATCTTCTCTAGTTTGGAACTCGCTAGTTGAAAAAAAGTCAGATTTCGTCCTCCTTCGATGTTTGCTATGTAGAACCTCAGTTTGTCTTTGCTAATCTCCGGTTGAATCTTCAGAATTTCAGTAGATTTGAACGTGAAGCATCGATCGTCGATCTCCGAATATGTAGGCCTTTACGTCTTCGTTTGAGTTTTATGTCTTCTGTGAATGAACGCGTCTTGATTTGTGATTAGACGTTCAACCTCGGATCGGCTTTTATGCGATTACGCGCTCCACAACGATTGGCTAGTAGTATTTGGGCGTGCGAATCAACACAACGTAGTAAGCCATTCAATAGATTCAAAATCAAAACATCCTGAAATGTCAAAGGTTTGTCGTACGCAGATACGGACAAAAATCTATTTATCAATATCCAAATAATAACTATATCAGCTTGAATGGTGAAGGGCGGGAAGCGATATACAAATGCGATATACAACAATGAACTAAACCATTTATGTCACTCGAAGATAAGTTGCTTTTGGCGGGAAATTAAAAATGAATAGCATTAACAGCGACGGGTTTATTGAAATGGTATCATCTTTTCAAAATGGGGATTAATCGATCGCGTAGTAAGGCAAACTGATTGATGTCCATTGGCGACTTGCCAGGATATTGGACGTCTGCAATTTATTACATGAATATTCGTTGTTCGACATGGCATCATTCCAGATATGAAAATTTCGGTTTCTTCTTCTTTTGTTCGTCGCCTTTTTAAAAGGTGTTTCGTTACACCTCGTGAGTCGAAATCGATTCCTGAGAATTTCTACCTTCGTTGTTGACATTAGTTCAATGTTTGTGAAAAACGAATTTACACAATGACACCGGGTCAAATACGAACCAATGAGATGTCATTGTTGCGAACACACCCGTATTTCAACAAATACGCAAATTAAACATCCCGTGACGTTTTTGTCGTAATTTGATTTTGGATCGAAGCCAAGCCACGAGAAAAGGTTAACGGGCACTAGACCCAGACTGTCAGAGCATTGTATTCGATTTTCAAAGAAAGTGTATTTATAAAATGAAGTATATGTGTCTGACGCAATGCCAACGAATTTTAGCGTACGATTTTGTTTTTGTTTTTTTCCGTGATGACGTTTTCTGTTATGTTTACATAAACAATTCGTAAACTTATATTCTTCCTGGCGTTCGTCTATTCTTCAATTTTAGGAAAATATAACTGTCATACGATTCTAGAACTATAGAAAACGTTAATGTCAAGTTAAATTCAAAAGAAAAAAATACACCCACCCTTCCTCACATATTACAAGTGACCAATCATTTACGGTTTTATGACGCGTGAAAATGTACGATATATCGTGAGATGAAATTAAAAGCGACACGTTGGAAAATTGATAAGAAAAGTATTACATCATTCAAGTTGGAAATCATAGCGCTAGTATCGGTAAATTTAAATCTAAAAACTGCGACTCTAAGTTACCAACGAGTTATTTCTTTGTCAAATCAGTCGTAGGAATACCTACATCTCCCCACTTTAACCATAAGCTGTCTAATACAACTACGAGATTTTATTGACTATTCTGGTTCGTAGCCTCTCAAACTAACAGGCGGGTTTTCCAGAGATTGTGGACTCTAATCAGTAGGCCTGTACCCAGGGATGGTTCGAGCGGTTTTTTCCTTTTTTGTCGCCAAAGTGCCTTTTTATGAAAATATGCAAAACGGCTCGTGACGTATCGAGAAACATATTTTTTTGGTGAAAGTAATTTCTTTTTTTTATTTGCAACTTTTCATATGCTATTGATGATGATCTTCCAAACAAACTTCATGTTTTTGCGAGAACCAAAAGGGAATTACTTTAAAATTAGTTCCGTTTTTGCTTAGAAATCGTGTCCGGGCATAACCACCTTCCAAAATCCTGGGTACGCGCCTGATCAGTGTGATTCAATGATTAAATCGTAGGATGAGGTATAGTTTCAACAGATTCGTGAATATTTTGCAGAGAATAACAGGAAATATCATATTTAAAAATTTGATTGAGATATGAAAGTACGGATTTTTGCTAGATTTGGGGGTTCTTTCGTAACCCACAACGCGCACAGACATGCGAGTGCGTTTTGAAATATAGCAACAGTATTGAGAGGTAAGATAACTCAAGTATAGATAACTAAAAAATGAAAAAAATATTACGTTGAACTGAACCAAAGGGTTCATAGGGTTAGACATCGAGGTTTCTGAACCCCGAATTACGAGGGAGTGACCAGCCCCGTGTTATAGCAGTCTCGGGGATAGTTGATAGTATTATCCTACATTACACGTGTCGTATTTTCCCGAAAAGAATTATAAAACCATGGAGGACAATTATTCAACAAAAAACGCACGGAACACCTTTGTTTATTTGAAAAATGGATATTCATATTTAAGTCGACAGGGCTATAGTTTTTATCTGTGCGCGCCGGATTTAATAGCATTTTTCTTTTCACGTTTGAATGCGGGCTTTATTGAACCACAAAAATCAACACGTTGACCCAAAAGTTGAACGTTATCTCACCTGTAACCGCAGGTTTGAACAAATCAACCAAACCCGGTGACCTTTATCGTAATAAAAGCGGGGGTGGCTGAGTTCGTGATCAAATTGGATCAAGACGTTGGGAATTCAGACATCGATTTTTTTTAAAAACCCGCCATAACAAAAGGCGATTGAGGTTCGTGCCAAACTTTTTGGTGTTTATGTACTTATGCAAATTTGGATTGTATAGTGTTTTGTGGCTTGGTCGAGTAAAGAAATTTGACATCAAGCGCTATATTTATCGACTTGCTATTTTTGGTATTCAGTTCAATAGCCACTCGTCGCGAGTGAGACCAGTTGACCCACTATTTCGAGAACATCGCGGGCGGTCTTTGACACAGTTTTCGAAAAATCCGCTCAATAGGATTCTGCGAAATACCATTTTCATCTTTTTAGCTTTTTGAGAATGGATATTTTTGTATGCACATCGAAATCTTGCTATAATTATCTTGAACGAGAAACTCATCTTATGCCATTTCATGGTACAAATTTCATGATTACATTCATGTTTTGTGAGTTATGTCCCTTTATAACACCTAATTCTCTATAACACCAAATATCCCGAAGTATAGGCGTTATGAAAAGGGCTTCACTAAAAAAATTCAAAACAATTAAGGGATTATTTCACCTCCTTTGAACATATGGATAAAGAATAATAGAATTGAAACTTTATTTGGGAAACGGTTTGACCAACATTTTTAGAGTTCTATACATAAAAGTGTTGTCGGTTCATAATGTGAAGCCCTTATTTGAGTGACGCGATAGCCAGTCGTGTTATTCTGGTCTTAAAGTGCGGACAAAGTGATAGGAAAATTGTCTTCCAAGAACAATATCCAGCCATGTTATTCTGATCTATGAAGAATTCGAACAAAATTATGAAAGATATCGTCTATTATTGCTACAGCAGTCAGATATCGCGAAAGCATCAGTGTTATGTCTATTTCGTGTATTCCACATTTGTTTCGTGGTATGTCGCTGTACATCATCCCCAGTTCTTGACCAAAGGCTATTCGTGAAATATTTTGGATAGCATCCAATTCGTGTGGGCAGATTGTGATTACCATGGGCTTAACGCGATTTACACAATATCTCCTTGTCAATAATAATTCGGTTTACACTGCACTCACGAGACTCGAAAGAGCTGGTCAAAGTCTGTCATTATTTTCCATTTCAAATACGTAATCGAGTGAAACTTGAATAAACAAAAAACGAAGAATTTATTTGATTCCATAGTGCGAAAAAGTAACGTACGAAGACCGGTGATTTGATAATATTAGAATGGCTACACGACCCAGACGTATACTGTAAAGCTATAGAAGCAGCTATGTTGTATATCAATCATGATATGGATTTTTTTAAACGTTTTGTATAGTTTCACATAGTGCGCATAGAATGGATTACCACAAACCAAGACTGGGTGTTTTGCTAATTTCTAAGCCAAATCGGACGATAAACTGTGTATTTTCCAATGAGGTCTCTCACCACCTTGCTACTCCTTGTCGGGTGATCGATAGACTGACTACGATACAAAAATGTAATGCATTGACATTTTTTTTTTGTTAGCATGAAAAAAGTTAAACATTTTCGTAAATCAAATATACATAAGAACTGAAAATTAAGATAATTGCGAAATAATTGTCGCAAATTTTTGCAAAATATTTAGTCGATGTTTTCATCCATTTAATTCGAAAATAGTGCTGGGCCTATTTGACTCTTTGTTTGATACCTCTTCTCTATGCACACCTGTTCTTATATCTAATAATGCTCATTTTCCAACAAAAATTCGTAAAATGTTGAGATTTTCATTTATAAGCGAATGGTACACATTGCCAGCCGTATATAAACGACAATCAACGTTTGGTCTCGGATGGGAAATATCGTCTTGACATTGCCATGAACATATTCGGTGACCTCTGGTATTAGTGTAATAAATGATGAGCTGTCCAATTTACACAGACAGTTTGAAAGATAAGATGGTATTAGATGAAAGGGATTTACTCTCCCCACGTATGTAAGCCGCTGTCTAACATCGCCATGAAAAAGCGCCATGCAGCGCTGGTAAAAAAATCCGGCAAACGTTTTGGTTTCGAATCGATCAATCGTGACTACTGGCAGTATTTCAAATCAAATGCAAATAAGCGATTTATTATTCGAATGTTTTGGTCGTAAACTGGTCCGATTTCAAGTAAGATGTAAACAATGGAAGGTATTTTCGAAACGGTCTGTTTATTAAACAGCCGCAAAAAGCGATGGTTTACAGATACGAGACGTTCCAGACCGATATGACATTTAGCGAGAATAAATTTACACAGGCATTTGTGTCAATTTTATATCCTTTGGTAGGTTTTGATGAATGGAAATCTGCCATGATATCCGTTGTAACAACGCTCTGGCAAATTGCCATATTGCGGCATCGCAAATCCAGCGCATACAATTTGTGTCTGGTCAGATTTTGCGTACATTTTTCCATGCTTTAGTCTGTATATCGTCGTCTTTTGTACGCAGTAAACTTAATAACCAATTGAGTTTTTGTTGAAAGGATCGGAAGACAAATCGGTCGACTTAATTGCTGAGTGTAGTATATCGGCGTGGCGGTTACTAGTGACACCCATTCAACAGACGACTTTTCATTCATAAACTTTCATGAATGAACGTCATTTGAATAAATGGCGGCATTCGAAAACCTCTCGAGCAAGATAAATAACATTCGTGTATACATACAATAACGCACTGTCGTCCCAAAAGTTGGAGGATTGCCAGGCCTAGTGCATAGATCTGACGGGGCCATTGCCGGTCAAAACTGTAGAACCCAGACATACCCCGATTAATCAATTTCCTCGGTCGAAAAGAAGAAAAGACGTAGGCTGCTCGACTTTTTGCGACCGTTTGCGAGAAATGTATATGGTTGTGTAATGGGTTTTGGTGTTTTGAAAGATATTACTTTATTTATTATAAGTTTGACGTCTGTTTCGTAAAAAAAAACCTGTGCGAATACGAATTTCTCTGTGGTTCCGCTGCATTTTTCCTTGCATGATATCTGAATTCCATATAACTATATTAATAAATTTATTGTGTGTTGCGTGTTCTTTTTTACATGAAATTTGAATCCTATGTATAAATTCTTTTCCCCTTTTTTTTCTTCAGAAATATGTAAATATAACTATAATTTGAATTTGTTTCCTAAAAGTTCAACAGCTGGCACTGCTCTGGTCAGTAGCAGTGATAACTGCAGTCTCAATGTCAACATTTTGTGTTTCTGATTTTTGTCAACAATGGTGTTATTAGTAGTGTTAACTCACACGGTAGGATGATTGTCAACTTTCGTTATACGAAAGCTGGTAAGATATAATGCAAGATAAATTCATTCTGTAAAATAGAGATTATTGATTAGATGAATCAAATATATGGTGCAGGTGCATCAAACAACTAGTTAGTATATTAGAATTATACTGTTCATTGTGTTCACTTAATTCAGAGTTAATTACGCCCCTAAATTTCGATTAATATTTGAGTGGACTTAAGAAAATATATACAAATCCAAAATGACGGAGACTAAAGATTTCAAACATGACATTGAACATTTTGTCCTGCTTGCCCTATCAATGTCTTTAAATCACAATTGAAAAAATGAACTAAACAAAGACAACGCGAGCAGGGGCGTACGCCGGGGGGGGGGGGGTCCAAGGGTTCCGAAACCCCCTTTCTTTAGCCAACATATATATCAATCAATTAGATAATTTCTAACTTCAGCGAAAAGAATACGTACGAATTCATACGCGGAAAATATGTATGAATGGATTTAATAAAGGGGTGTCTATAATAGTGTTCCTTCCGAAATTTTTCGGTAGGGACAAGGGGAATAGCAAAGTGGAACCCCCTTCAAAAACCCTGGGCACGCCCCTGTCGATGGTGCTTCTGCAATGGAGATATCGCTTAAAAATAATTTGACACATTTAAAAAAAAATACCCAACTTTGACCTTCAACATCTACGTAAATAGGTCAAGCATAATGAATTTCATGTCAATCGAAAGTACATGTCTAACTTCTGTAATCACCATAATTTTGAAATATCTAGATCATAAAAAATTGATCAAAATTAAGGGATTTCGTTAAGGCTCGATTTGTTTAGGCCCGCTTATAATTTAGAAAATTTACGTATATTCTCTTTTGGTCAATACATCGCTTCTAACTGATCCTGATATCATTAATTTCATCAGATGTTATGCCAGGGTTGCTGGACTGTATAGAAACATAGAAAACCTTTGATGGCATTACAAAATACATTTTACAGAATACTTTCTTATCTACTAATATCGACGAAAAGCTCGCACGGTAAGGCGTGTGACAGACAGTAGCTGAGATTGCCTCACAAGCATAGTATTTTGCCTATACCTTAGTCGAATGTTTAAGATCCTAGAGCCCTTAAGTGTCGTCACTGTATTTTTTGATTTAGCATTGTTGACCGCATATTTTCTATTCAGGATTCGCACGTTAAACTTGGTTTAAAAAAGTCTAGATACAGCGCATTGCGTCATGCTAAAAAAGCATTTAAGTGCGTTGCACCAGACACGCCTTGTGGTTAGAACACATGTCCATACATGCGTATAACAGCGTGATTTCATTTTAGATCCGCACAAAATCATTTTTTCTTTAAAAAAAGTTTTTTGGTAATGTTACTAGCAAAGGAAAATATCACTAAACGGTAGGCGTGATTTTAATGGAAATACATTTTTCGCCTTTGTCTGGAACCTCTTGATAACGCTTTTCAAATTAGTTTAACTTCCTCTTTATGTTAACGCGCGGAATTTAAGGAATATTTAATCACACTTCTGATAGATATCGTATAGACACCAAAATGACCAACCAGGGACAGACCCAGAATTAAGGGCAGACAGGCACTTTTTAGATAAAAAGACATTACCTGGTATGTGTGATACCCGTAAGGGTCGAAAAGGTGCAACGCGTATGTAGGGGCTGGATTTTTAGGCTAGATTTCATGCAGATTTTGGCCTCTTTTGAAAAATAAGTGTCAAGCATCGTGTTTTCATGTTTCATTTTTTTTTCCGTCAAAGGTGTCCTTTTAATAGAAAAATCAAGGTGAAAAGTATTTGAAGCAACTTTTGAAAGGGCACCCCATTTTCTAGACCGTCTTTGAAAAGAAGGTATGGATTCGCCACTATACCAACTGGCCATTAGTAAGAACTGCAAGAACAAGCCCTATTATTGTGTAAATTTTGCAATAAATAGACCCAGAGCACGGTTTGCGTATTTTTGTAATACAGAATCTCTTGGGTGATCACAATCCGTGACCTATCAAATCAATGAAAACCCATAATATGAATAAGGAATAATTACAGTTTTTGTGACCAATAAATACAAAACTTATATTGTGGGATTTTTATGCCTCAATGTGTTTTTTCGTGTTAATTGCTTAAACATAGGTACGTTCACTTGAACGGACACACCACAGCGAACGGCGAACAGCGACTGCAATGCCCAGTCACAAATCGTACATAGTATTTATAAGTCAATGAAAAAAAAGTGCCATACATTCGTCCGATTGATGTCCGTTAACGTTATTCCTTATTTCTTGATAGACTTTTTGCGCCACGTAGGGGCGGGTCACACCGGGCGCGTATAGTAAATAGTTCCTGCATTAATAAAATATATTAAGTCTTGTCATGTGGAGCTTCGCTGACGTAAAATATCTACTAACCCCAACCTAAATACGTCTTACGCGAACATGATTACCCACGTTTGCGTATAAACTTACCTGACGAATATACCCACGTGGTTTGCTCTTGTTGACATGGGTTTTAACATTGGGGACGTCACACGTAATGCGTTCTAAGTAAGATAATGTCAATATTTCAATTGTGTTTGCCGACCAAAATGTAGGTATGAATACGAATGACATCACGTGATACGGCTCATACTCTTCACTGATGACTGGATAACCGGTTTTTGTGATGAAATGTCCTTTGCTTAAGACCCTTGGCCTGCTGAAAATCTCATATAGAGTTAACCAGTAAACCAAACCATCTCGGACAACTGACCAAAATGACCGGTCAATCGACTGACCACTCAACAAATTAACCAAAAATTGACCAAAACTGACCAACTACCAAACTGATTGCCTGTCCGAAAGAAACTACTGGTAGTGGCTATGCATTTATTCATAAAGCATACACTTCTAGGCGCTAAAAGCTGAAAATGAAAAAATCAAGTAAATCGAATGGATAAATTAAAATCACCTGGATAGAATCGATAATATGATTGACATTACATTGTGTGATACATGAGATCAGAGAAAATATCTAATACGTGTACGTACATTGTCTCTATACGTTGGAAACGATGGACGTGTTTTTGATGTACTTCCTTGCAGTGATTCTACTGGTGAAACTCTATCAAACTGATGCCTGTGGAGACGAAAAAGATGTTGAAAGTAAGTGCCACTTAATTCAATATGAGCAATTGAACGATTTCCAATCGAAGGGTTCTCTTATTCGATCAACTTCTTTTTTGATTAAAGATGAAATAGTGAAATTTCTGTAAAAAGTGAGAATATGAAAATCACGAAAAATATCAAACCCGTTCAGTGGTATTTAAGAATGAGATCCGTAGACAACGTTACTCCTTGGAGGAACTAGTTAATTCCTCCAAGGTTATTTAGACAAGTTTCACGACTAGAACTTCTCTGGAAAGGGGTTTTATGTAACGGGGCGTCCCGAAATATGTGCCTGAAGGTTGTACATAAAGGCACTGTGCATTCATCAATGGTTGAATTATGACTCGCTCATCTTTTTTATTAAGGATGAGAGGTGTATCGCAGAACATAAAAACAAGGCCCAATGGCCAAAAAATAACGGAGCCGATTATGTAGATGATTCGGCCAAATAGTTCCATCCCATATTTTTGAGCTAATATCGGTCAGATATATGCCGTGGGCTTTAACCAACTCCGGAAACGTCATTTAATTTGAAAAAAAATAATTCACACCGAAAATTCAATCCTCGTGTGTCGAAAATCGGGTGTCAGTAGGCTGTTTATGAATTAACCGAACATATCCGCCCGAAGACACTACTATTATCACTTTGGACTTGCAACAGTTATAAAATCCGGCTCGCGATCATGATAAATTTAGACAAAGAACATTATAA